>JAMPIV010009257.1:287500-392500 GCA_024509875.1 Oreohelix idahoensis
GCCCGAATCAAATAAACAAAGTACTGTGTGGGCACCAACAGTTACTTGTTCACTAATATGGGGGATGGGGGGGGGGGGGTGACTGGCTTTTTGGTTGCGTACTTGGAAGCCATGGTTCCCTGTCGAATTCGTTAGCAGGCATGCGACGTTATAAGGGCCTGTTTTAGGCCTCTTACTGTCCGAGGTGAAATGTGTGTCATTTTTGCACACTTTGTATCATCGCCTACCATTTCTTTGGACTGAATTGTTTTGTTTCTGCTTATGGTGGTCCTGTGGTTGTTGGTGTTTGTAGAGGGATAATCTGATATGGTAGATGGTTTAGATCTATCTTCCCTCTCCGAGTTCATTTAGAGTCCTCAGTAGCTGGATTTTAGTGTCCAGCCTGTCTAGGGTATAATTTTCATTAGGCCTTTCAGTCCAACTTTTTAAACAGTCTTCAAAACGTAAGGCTAGTCTTCAACAGTAGAAAACTCCATAAGGCCTGGTTGACGTTTAGACAACATTTATTTTATTACACTACGTAGCTCCCAATTGAAGGCATCCATAAAAATAGTCAATGGCAATCTCTAGCCAGCCCATAAGATCAGTCTATTGTCACGTAGACTACGGAAACAATGTCAGAGGCATATTGCTGAAATATTTAATATATAGTTCCACACACATTCCTCTCCTTTCAGCAATGACTTGTCCGTTTAAATAACATCAAGCTTAGGCTCCAACTGTAGGACGACCTAGCTGATATAAATGATAAAACTCTGTAACAAGAGTACAATATCTGGAGCTCGTCCAAAACACGTCTTTCTCACACGGAGAATACACAGCGAAAGAGGCCGACTTCAGGATCGAATCTTCGACCTAAAGCCGGCAAAGGATCCTCTGCTCGAAAACAGCAGACTATATGACGTACTTCTGGGGTAGTCTGGGCAATGCTTATCAACAAGGAAATGAGTACACAAACCCTGTCGAGTGCGATAGAGCCTGTTATGATTTTACACATAACAACTACTCCTCCCCCACCCCGCCCCCTTTCGGGCCAATAATAGCAACGAAGTTGACATTATTGCCATATGAGAAAACACCACTAAGGTGAGCAAAAGGTAACATTACCTTCACTGTTGCTACGACCATGCATAGACCTATGTTTGTGCCGAAATTTAGGCAATTTAACACACAAGGTGTGGAAAATCAGCATGAAATGCTAATACCAATGTATACAAACAGCTCAAAGCAATTTAACAATGGTCCCAATAGAGAAAATAGTAATGATCGATCTCGATATGGTGGTAGATCTCCAAATGATAGATCGCATCGCCAGGCTAACTCTACTCAACAGGAGCCTCAGGATATTGTTAATCAGAGTAACGGTAATAATAATGTTACTAATGCTACTGCTTGTTCTGCTTTCGATTTCAATCGTGCATCGCAGTGCCGTGAATGCACAAATTTATTTCAACCTACAGCGGTGACTACCTTGAGTTGTGATCATCCTCTACCGACTCTTCCTGCCTTGTCTGCACATGATGGAACAGGGTCTTTTACCCTACACAAGGGATTTGTAAATAATATTCCCGTCTCAGTTCTCTTTGATTCGGGATGCACGAATGTTGGAATTAGGCAGTCTCTAGTTCACCCATCTTGCGCCACAGGTAATGTGGTGAAATGTGTGAGATTCAGAGGTACAGTTGAGACTTTTCCAACTGCCATCGTCCAAATTGCCACACCATTTTTTACTGGTTATATACACGCATGTATGCTCAGGGCGCTTATCGCCGACCTTACTGTCGGACAGATTCATGGTATAAAGATATGTACTCCGGTACAAATTGCTGCTTGGGAACGGCAACATCACCTTACTGATACAACATTAACAACTATGTGAAAATCTCATCACCAGGTACATTCTGCTAACGTGATACATTCTGCTAATGTGGTGCGATCTTGCAGTATTAATGATACTATTGTTCATCATACTAATTTTGTTGCTTCTTTTAGCCCAGTTCGACATACCTTAGTACGTCGTTACTCTAACTTGAATTCTTCATTAAGTACAATTACGGAAGAAGATCCTTCTGTTTTGTCTGATACACACACTAACTTTATCGCTACGACTGAATCTACATCCAGTCACGTTGGTTGCAATTTCTTTTCTGCTATGAATACTGTTTTCTTTGCTAAATGTACGGCCTTAGTTGTCAATACATTTATATATCTTATGGGTTTCTATACCTTCCTTATTGGGCCGGTTAGCTCAGTATCTTCTGGTTTTACGACTTTTTGTCGTACTTACTGCTTTTCTTTTGAACCTCGACGCAGATCTAAGTTCACAACTGTCTGCTTTTAAATCTTTATAGTATATTTCTTGCTTTTTTCTCTGCCCAGTACACAGGCTATGACTTCAGTTCAGCCTTTGAGAGATACGCATTTGTCAACTGCATTTCCTTTGTCTTGCGTAAGGTCGCAGATTGTCAGTCATCATTGCACTCTTAGTATTTTGCCTATTGACGTCGCTATCATTTGTATATTCATGACTTCTCTGTACGTCATTGCGCACACTCAGATTGTTACTTGCTTTTTCTGGTGTATGTATTTTATACGACGCATTGTCCTCAATGCAGTAATGCAGCGCATTGTCCTCAGTGCGACTTACTTCTCACGCTGCTATTTTTCACGGACACTTTTGTTTTCCTATATCATTGATAATTTCAATTCAGTCTGTGCTACTTTCACTGCTACCCTTTCTCGTTTATCGGAGGAAAGTTCGACTAACATCATACAGTGGTCTGAAGTTTGCACGGACACATCCGGTAGGTTAAAGTTAAAGTTAACTTTTTTCTCAAATAATATCCTACCGTTACCAAACAGGAATTTTCATTTGATTATTCGCAGGAACGCCTTCTCGATGGGAATCGGAGCTGTTTTGTTACATGATTATGCACGTACTCAACAACCTGTTCTACGTATTGTCCTACCATTGACTGAATTTGAGCGTCGATACTCTGCGATAGACATCAATATGTAGGACAATTCAAGATCTCCAAGAGACGCTGTCGCCTTGCGCCCGTTGGACTTCACCATTCAAGCCATTCGGAATTCTGACTCCGCAGTAGATGATTGTTGTCTCAATACGCTCACAAGAAAGGCCGCTGGAGCTTTGATATTGCACATAACTAATTGAGGACATTGTGTTCTTTGACTTTCATGTGACACGTTATTAGCATATTATTCATACACAACAGTGTGTTGAGGAACATTGAACGAGTGACAATAGCATTGACAATAAAATTTAAACTTAACGTATCATTACGATACATTTCGGTAGTGAACATTTACCAAGTGTGTGTGTGGTTTTTTTTGGTCTCTGACATTGTTATTTATTTTCATTACCCAGCACTTAGTTGTGCACCAGTAGTAACTGTTTATACGTGGTATTAGTTTCTGATTTCAGTAATAAGCTCATTATTAGTACTTAATAAGTTAATTAATATGTTTCTCTTGCCTATTATGCTCTATTTTGCAGATTTCTTCACGAAGGACAGCTTACAGAACCGTTTGGGATAAGAACAGGAGTGCGACAGGGATGCCTCTTGTCTCAATTTCTTTTCTTACTAGCAATAGACTGGGTTACGAGAACATCGACAATACACAACAGAAATGGAATCCAGTGGACTCTGACTAAGCAGTTGGATGATCTGGATTTTGCTGATGACGTAGCTCTTCTGTCCCATAACCGTAATCAGATGCAGGACAAATTGAAAACACTCGATGAGAGGTCACAGCAATTGGGTCTGAAAATACACAGGGAAAAGACAAAGATAATGAGAATAAATGTAGGTAATGATAACAGGGTTGAACTTGAAGAAGCACCAATACAAGATGTAGAATCGTACACATATCTTGGCAGCAATATAGACAAAGTTGGAGGGACAGGCAGTGATATCAAAATAAGAATACAAAAAGCAAGAGGAGCTTTCATTGCATTGGGAAATATATGGAGATCAAGAGAAATCGGATTCAACACGAAAATAAGAATCTTCAACTCAAATGTGAAGTCAATCCTATTGTATGGCTCTGAGACATGGAGAACAACAAAGACAACTACCAAAAAGCTACAGACTTTCATAAATGGGTGCTTGCGTAGAATAGAGGGATTAAAATGGTATGACAAGGTTACCAACGTGGAACTGATGACAAGAACTAGACAAGTGCCAGTGGAACAAGAGATGAGAAGAAGACGATGGCGATGGATAGGACACACACTGAGGAAACCTGTTGATACCATTACAAGGCAGTCCTTGTTCTTGAACCCCCAGGGCAAGAGAAGCAGAGGTAGACCAAGAAGCACATGGAGAAGAGAGCTGGAAACAGAGGTGAAAATGATAAGTAGAACGTGGAAAGAACTTGAGATGATGGCACGTGACAGGAGGACTTGGCATGTGTTTGTTGAAGGCCTATGCTCCTTTGGGAGTGGAGGGTTATGAATGAATGAATGAATTATGCTCTATTTAGATTGTAGCTTTCTTTTCTGTTTTATATATGTATTGCTTTTTGTTCATGCTGTTTTGCCATACTTGTATTTATTTACACACAATCCGTTGATTAATTTAAATTGTTACCATGTTGTATCATTGCTTTCTTTCACTACACACATTTCATTGCAGGTCATTCTTCATTTCAATTCATCTCCTCTTTTCACTTTCCACTTATTGGATCATAGTTAGTCTATACTTGATATACTTCATCTTTGTTTGAATTTGATGTTTGATCCTCTTTGCATACTTTATCTTCATACTCCGCACATACTTACATCCCTCTATTGTTGGTTTATTGATATGACTTAACATATAGTATAATTCTCTGTTGCATATAATAGAATTTGATCGACCTCACATTTTTGTTCGATGTAATTTTCAAAAACAAATGATGATATCATTTATTTTCCCCGGGGGTCGGTGTAATCTGTTAAGTCATGTTTTTGAGTGAGAGTTAAGTGTTTGGGGTTTTATGTACGGGTCTGATTTTTTTATAGACACGCTAGTAAGTACGTTTAAAGTTATGAGATGATTTTTTATTTGGGTGCTTGAAGATAGCTCAACTGAATATGTGTTAGTTTTTTTTTTAAACATAAAGAAAGTGTTCAAATGATCTGAGTAGTTGGGGGAGAGATACGGGTGAGTGAGCTCAAATCTCGAGCTGTTAGTTCGCGCTTGAGTGAAGATGTACTGAGTTGTATTGAGAAACAATAATCTCGGTCATTAGGTATCTGGCAGAGCTTCGAGACGGTTCTTATAGTCCCGCTAGTGTGTCCAGAGTGTTTTTGAAGGGAAGAGATTCAATATATTATTAATGCCATGGATTATACCGGCTATTACCATTTATAATGAATTGCTGTTAATGCAACCAATTTCTGACCGATTACACAGCCCTACCAAAAAAAAAAAATTTTTTTTTTGGTGCCAAACATTTTAGTCTTGATTGTACATAAATGAGGCCTGCTCAATCCAAAAATCCCATTTACTTGTCTGTAGCAGCTCTAGTTTTTGAGATACAGACATTTTTGTATTTCATTAATACAGGGTGACCCAAAAAAAAACGGGCCCGCGCGCGCACTTATTGTGCGCGCGCGGGTCCGATTTTTTTGTGTGGGTCACCCTGTATTATTACAATATTTTCTATATAAGGCTATGTAAAAAAAAACTATTGCTGTCTAGTCCTTTACAAAAGAAAACTGCTTGTTTACTCTCAGTTTCAGTTTTCCAAGAATCTTCCCAGAATTGCCGTTTTTAGATTTTAAGCCCCTGCATGCATGTTAGTATGCTACTTATTTTATTACACTTCTACTAGAGAATGGCATCATCTTCAAGAAGAGCATGTTTTCTTTCACCGCATTTATTTTATAATATTTGTGGAGAGTACACTTTCAAAGAAGAACATAGGAAGCATGTTACTGTTTTTGTGAAAAAGGCATACTTTGCTTACTTAAAAGTGAAACTAGGTGACCAGGACAAGTCTTGGGCTCCTCATATTGTTTGCAAAACATGTGTTGAACACCTGCGACAGTGGACTTGTGGGAAAAGAAAATGTTTAAAATTTGGAATTCCAATGGTTTGGAGAGAGCCCAAGAACCACTATGATGACTGTTATTTCTGTGTTGTGAATATTAAGGGAATTAATGGAAAAAAATCACAAAAAGTGGAAATATACAGATTTAGATTCTGCTAGGCGACCTGTTCCACACGGAGATGACATACCAATTCCAACTTTCAGTCAGATTTCGGATTCCCTGCTAGAAGATGAGACAGCAGTGGCATGTGGAACGACAAGTGACAGTGATTTCGAAGTTGATTTTTCAGATGCTCAACGCTTCGACCAGCTTGAACTAAATGATCTAATCCGAGATCTTTATCTCTCCAAGGAATCTTCAGAACTTTTGGCTTCAAGATTGATAGAAAAAAAATTACTGACTGCTGAAACAAAGGTTACATTTTATCGCAGCAGAGAGCAAGGTTTTATTCCATTCTTTTGTAAAGAAAACAACCTTGTGTTTTGTACTGATGTAGGAGGTCTTGTTAACAAAATGGGTGTAAGTTATAAACCAGATGAGTGGCGACTTTTCATTGACAGCTCTAAAAGAAGTTTGAAGGGTGTTCTCTTACACAATGGTAACAAATATGGCTCAATTCCAATTGCTCATTCTACTACAATGAAGGAGGAGTATGCTACAATAAGCACAGTTCTGGAAAAATTGAAGTATTTAGAACATAACTGGATGGTTTGTGTAGATCTTAAAATGATGAACTTCTTGCTTGGCCAGCAATGGGATTCACCAAATATCAATGCTTTATATGTTTGTGGGATAGCAGGGCAAAAGATATGCACTGGACAAAGAAACAGTGGCCGTTGAGGGATGAATTTAAAGTTGGAGAAAAAAATATTGTCAATAAGCCTCTCATTGATCGAAAAAAAGAGTTCTACTGCCACCATTACATATAAAGCTTGGCTTGATGAAGCAATTTGTTAAGGCACTGAACAAAGATGGTACCTGTTTTAATTACTTATGCAGAAAGTTTCCAGAATTGAGCATAGACAAACTTAAAGCTGGAATTTTTGATGGACCTCAAATTAGAAAGTTAATAAACGATCCAAATTTTATTGATTCCATGAACAAAACAGAGTCCACAGCCTGGTCATCATTTGTTTTAGTTGTGCAAAACTTTCTGGGTAACTTTAAAGCAGACAATTATTCTGAATTAGTTGGAAATATGCTGTCGAGTTTTTGTGAACTCGGATGCAACATGAGCATAAAATTGCACTACCTCCATAACCATTTACATTTATTTCTGGAGAATCTTAGCGACTTTAGTGAGGAGCAAGGTGAAAGATTTCACCAAGATATAAAAACAATGGAAGAGAGATACCAGGGACTTTGGGATGCCCACATGAGGCAGATTACAGTTGGACCCTTAAGCGTGACTGTCCGGGCATATCACATTCCAGGAAGTCCTCGAAAAGATCCTTTTTGCGTGTTGACTAAACAAGTGCTAGTGATAAAGTTTTATTACATTTTTGGTAATATATGCACAGTAATTACATATAATATGAATGCAGACTAAAGTCAAAATGCCACTGATAGAACCTAACTCTAGGATTGTACATAACAATTGCCCTACTAATATGGTCATTCTTAGTTATCTCAAAAACTAGAGCTGATAGAAAAAATCTGATTACATTTTTGGAATCAGCAACCCAAAATTACCCAAGAACAGCTATAAAACTTAAGGCACCAAAATGTGTGTATACCAGTGTTATATATTATTACCATTTATGATGAGTTGCTGGTGATGCACTGTTGTAACTTGTTTTGCTGTTGTAGTTTGGTTTCTTGTTTGGAAGATATAGTGTTAGAGTTCTTATATCTTTCGTTATGTTCTTTGGCTATCGGCTGATACGCTGTTCACTTCTGTATATACTTTGACCTTCCGTCGATGCGACAGTTATTTCTTGTGAATATTGGTTGTGTCTTATACTAATAGTTCATCAGGCTACTGACTAGGAATGCTGTCAGTTTGGTCGGGCTTACGGGTGGCCGACTAATATAGTGACCCCAATGACGACATGTCTATGGGCTGTGATAATAACGAATCAATGTTAATATGTAAACCAACATTCAGATGTGATTGATGGACGCTGAACTCCGGGCTTGAAGGATAGTTTCTATAACGAATTTATTTGACAAAACGTGGACGACATCATCATACGAAGACACACTGGAACATCAGGCACGGCAATCATAATACAGCATGTAGATACGATTTCAATGTCAAACTTGATTGACCTCAATGACCGTTGGACAACCCGTGAACGGCAAAAGTATTGAGGTGAAGATATTTTACATCTTTTCAGATCCTATCTTTGATCATAGATTCTTATGTATATTTGGCCGGACATCTTTACTTGAGACTACAATACAAAGCATCGATTTCAAACTTACTTCACAGAGGATTTTGGACGCACTAGCAGTAGGTCATGAACAGCCTTACTGAAGCCCTGCCAGAATCTTGAAAAGTACTTATGTCGAGTATCACATGGAGATACTGACGAAGATGAGCCAGAATAGTCTACGGCAAACTCTTCACCCTGGAAGATATCAAATAGACTACCGCTATCAATTATTCCCACAATATGGGACTCAGAGACCAGAACAACGTCTGTCTTGTAAAGCCGGCATCTTGTCTCTCTCTGTAAGACGCGTAAGCGTTCTCTGTGGCAACCAACGAATATATCTGCTCTTTGGTGCATAATAAATTTAAGCTATTATCACATACATTGATGCGTACCTAAGTACGTCTAACATAGTTAGATTTTGGCATATGGTAATCTGTTAAGTCTCGCATCATAAATGGTTGTGCGAAAATGGACGTAACATGCATTCAACTTTCTGACGGATTGTATGCTATGTCGATTTATGATGAGTTGCTGGTGATGCACTCAACTTTCTGACGGATTATATATTATTACCATTTATGATGAGTTGCTGGTGATGCACTCAACTTTCTGACGGGTTGTATGCTATGTTGATTTATGATGAGTTGCTGGTGTTGCACTCAATTTATCTATAAATTATACCTACTATCATACCTTGTGATTTGCTGTGATCTGTTGTCTATGATGTCAACGTTACTGTCGTAAATAAACTGTGTATAAGTTGAAAACTAATTCGTCTTACCCGTTGGTCTGTTTCCTGACCTAACGTTACTGTTGTGTGGGTTTACATCAGACGTTTACAAACCTAAAGAACTCACGACATTCGCCCATTATATTTACACACCTGTCGGCCACTAACAGTAAGCCCGACATTGTAGCACTATCTCTTTCATACAACCCCGCCACATACACCAACAGAAGTGGCAGCCAAAAGAATCATGCAACAGAAGTGATGGCCTGTGTGGCCTGTAATAGAAGGGATGACCCAAAACAACAGTAACAGTGGAATACTATCCAACTGCAGAAGTGTTTTTGGATATCCCTTATTTCACAGGCAGGACTATAGTATGTCTGTTGTCAAAACCAGTAGCTGGGATAATTTTAGGAAATATCCCTGGGCTTCAGGATTGTACTGACGATGATATTTTGAGGTGGGAACAAAAACGACATGTATATGCTTCCAAGGTAGATATTACCAGAGCACAGGCTCTTAAGCGTGTACATGCACGATCACATGTTCAGACTCATGTAGACACGGGTTCGATTAATGATGATAGTGATGACAGAAAATTTCTTTCTCCCATCATTGAGGAGTCCTTTGATGATTTCCAAAATGGTGAGGAATCATCGGATGTCTATTTTGACTCGAGTGAATCACTGGTTGCTGCTAATATGGAGCAAACCACATTCAGCATGGATGATGTGATACCCAGAAGTGTCAATGACAATGTTGCTAATGTGAGACCATCCACATCCATCATTGTTGATGTGGTACCTGACATTGTTAATGTCGAGGTTGGTCTGTTGTCAAATGTGGTTTGGTTGTATACTATTCAGTCAAAACTGTATGTTTGGCGGTTTGTTTTCCTTTTTGCCATTGTCTTTTTAATATATGATTCTTCCTTTTCATATAGGAAAATCATGGATATTGATATTACTTCAGCATTTTTCTTTCAGATGCTGACATCCCATGATTTCATGTGGTATGTGCTGGTCGCTACATTGGGTAGTGTGGCGGTTTTAATAATGCTATTTCTTTCTTCAGGTGTTACAGGTTGGGTTACACCATGTCAAGAACATAATAACTTCATACTTGTTCCTTTGCAGGGACGTGAATATTTTCTTTCCACTAGTCATGTACAGGAGATCTTGTTTCCCTTTGGTACTTATGATGAAGCTAATAGGGTTATCTATATTAATGCTCGTGTATGTAGAATGCACACACCTAGAGACTATACTTTGACTATGTGATATGCTCTTTGCTATGCTGAGCATCTTACTTTGTTAGATTCTCTACTTAATAGATTGTCTACTGCTACCTTTGTTCGCATGATGCGCAAACTTTTCTCTGACCGTGATGACTTAGTTACGTATATTGATGATATTTGTCTTTTTCATCAATCTTGGAAAGAACATGTTCTTGGAATTCAGTCGTTGTTGAATACCTTGCGTCTTCATAATCTTACAGCTAGACCTTCCAAAACAAGAATAGGATTCACTGAAATTTCTTTTCTTGGTCATAAGGTAGGAAGTGGTTTTCTTAAATCTGAAGATTCAACTATCTCTAAAATCATGAATCTTGAAATTCCTAGAACTAAAAAACAGGTTCGCAGTCTGTTAGGCTTAGTGAGTTTCTATAGAAAATTCTTGCCTAAATTTTCGGAAATTACCTCAGTTCTTTCTTCGTTGTTAAGAACGAACTCGCCAAACAAAATTGTCTGGTCCCATGCTTGTAATGTTTCTTTAAATATATTGAAAATCTGTTTCTCCAAATCACCAATTTTGAGATTACCTGGCTGTCGATTTCCTTTTACCCTCAGAGTTGACGCCTCTTGATCAGGAATCGATGGAACGCTTATGCAGGAGTTTCTATCTCAAGACAGCTAGATTCCGAAATGAGAGGGCTGCCAGGGCTTCACTTGCACTTCAGCCCTTCGATTATCACATACGAGCTATCAAAGGAAGCCAGAAAGTTATGGCTGATGTCCTGTCGCGCTGTATCGAAGACCCTATATCACCAATCAACTCTATAAATGCAGGTGACTTATAATGTTGAAACTAACCTATGAACTGACTTCTTGATATGGTGATCCGTGGAATATGACATTTATGATGACGTGTTGGGCTGACACTACTACATTTGAACAAAAGTCCAAGAATGGAGGATACCATAACATGCTGTAAGCTACCAATGCTGAAAACTATGATACATGTTCGCATTTTAAAGAAACATTTTACAGTGACTTATGTGACAGTACTTAAAAGATTAATCGGTTCACACGGCACATGATGTTGATGAATGCTGAAATGCTCAAAGTGGTGTGGTATCTCTTTCAACTCAGCGCATTACGTACATAGATTGTGCCTTAATGACAGTGCTCATATTCGATCTCCAAACTTACGAACGCAAATTATGTGGCATGTTGAAAATGCTGTGACTTGAAGATATTTCGTACGGACATGTATTGTCATTTTTAATTGGAATACCGATGTCTACAGATGAAGGGACATAACTCTAGGATGACTCGCATAATCAGGGGAAATAACAAAAAAAATTCCTATCTGATGGTTTTTCTATTTGCAATTTCTTTGGATGTTACCATTTGGATTCGTAAGAACATACTATTGCATGGAAGATAATCATGGATTGTGACAATAATTTATTTGGACATACTTCAAGGGACTTTGTGTGATATTTTATTAATGAGTAGAATACCATTTCACTACACATTTAAACTACCGTGTTTAATATTGACTGTTAATTAATTGTAATTCGCCAGATATGGTTTGGTCTTTGACACAAATCTGTTTCACACTCGCACTAGACTTTACCTCAATATATGGCTAATATTCCATACTATTATCAATTCGTACAACACATCTATTGCTCGTACAAGTGTGTTAGATACAAGATTACATTCGTTCTCTTAACATCACTATGTTATGTTGATGACATGTACTTTAGAGGTACACATACTTTTAATCTTTTAACGGATAAGGTTGCATTCAGTCACTTTCTTAGTTGATTGTCTGCCTCATTTTATCTATTGTTTCTATTACATATTTGTATTAATTTTAATGCTTTGCATTATAACTATTAATTAATAATAATAATAATAATAAATTCTTTAAGCGCCAAACACGGCGCATAAGGCAGAAACCAGTGCTCTCCAGGTTGTTCGTTGTGACGCCACTCCTCTTAGCTCTTGCACATTATTTAGGCCCAACGTTCTTCCTTCTCTTATTATTGTTCTTCTGAGTGTTTCTTTTGGTCTTCCTTTTTTCCGCTTACCCTCAGGAACCCAAGTGAGCGCCTGTAGTGGTATTCTGTTGTTTTGCATTCGTAGGACATGACCGATATATGACCATCGTCTTTTCCTTATATAGTCGGAGACATATTTAACACCTCACATTATTAATTCATATTTAACTATTAATTAACATGAGATTAATTGACTACTGATACTGGACTTGATAGATAGGTGTTATTGGACGGTGTGAGGTATGAGAGTGAATGGATTGCTACCATCACTTTTTAATATGTTGAGTACTTTTAGTATGGCCACCTCACATTGCTGTTAAAACGATTTATGTCCTTTGTAGTCAATGGCTTTAGTGTTCTTTGCTTATGTCCACACACTGAGTGTTTAATTGCCTACTCTGGGGCACAAACCTGGGTGCTATGCTAGTTCATACTAACAGTGAAGTTTGATGATACCATCTTTCACTCTAGTGATGTTATACTCACACCACGGACATAATGAAAACGTTGTTTCCATTATTTTACGGGGGAGGGAGTAATGTTATGAGTAAAATTCATAACATTTCTGTCGATGTTATTAAATGGTTCGACAAGGATTCATGTTTGTTTATTATCGGGAGTCCTTGGTAACAGGAAGTTACGTCATTGCCTCGGGGCTCAGTTCGCAGACGTTAAAGTTGGTATTGGCAAAAGTTAGCGATCTTCTGCTAGGGTCTTCTGTGTGTTTCATTGTGGCAGGTGGACGCGTGTCTCTGAGCTCCTGAGACTTATATTATTTCGTGACATATTCCTAAGTATTCCATCACTAGATCATCCATATACCTCCGTGAGATGATGCTAGTATATTTGTAAAAGGAATTATGTATGCTGTGGAGAACGTGAGTCTGAATTAAATAAATAGTGTAAAACTTTCGAGGACAGTGTTCTAGCTACAGACGGTACAGAGCTATACTGATGACTGTATATGTGATGCCATAAGATATAATGACTTTCAAGATTAGGCATGTGGAACAGCGTTTATTGTATTAAACATTTTGTATATTGTCCACTTTGCCTTTGAGGTGACATTACTATGTTGAGGTGAATTTCTGTGTGCGTGGTCTAATAGTTCTACCCCTACGTGCTCTTGGCCAGAGTAACAAGACGTGTACTCAAACTATACATTTAATATAATATAAAGACCCGCAACAACAATACGTGAGATGGAAGACAATACATGAGATTGAAGACAATACATGAGATGGAAGACAATACATAAGATGGAAGACAGTACATGAGATGGAGGTCAGTACATGAGATGAAATACAATACCTGAGATGGTAGGCAATACATGAGAAGGAAGACAATACATGAGATTGAAGACAATACATGAGATGGAAAACAATAGATGAGATGAGAGACAATAAATGAGATGGAAGGCAATATATGACAAGGCTGGCAATACATAAGATGGAAGACAATACATGAGATGGAAGACAACACACGAGATGGAAGACAATGCTTGAGATGGAAGACAACACATGCGATAGAAAACAACACGTGAGATGGAAGAAACCACATGAGATGGAAGACAACACATGAAATGGAAGACAATACATGAGATGGAAGACAACGTATGAGATGAAATACAACAAATGAGATGGAAGACAACAAATGAGATAGAAGACAATACATGAGATGGAAGACAGTACATGAGATGGAAGTCAGTACATGAGATGGAAGGCTGTACATGAGATGGAGGTCAGTACATGAGATGAAATACAATACTTGAGATGGTAGGAAATACATGAGAAGGAAGACAATACATGAGATTGAAGACAATACATGAGATGGAAAACAATAGATGAGATGAGAGACAATAAATGAGATGGAAGGCAATATATGACAAGGCTGGCAATACATAAGATGGAAGACAATACATGAGATGGAAGACAACACATGAGATGGAAGACAATGCTTGAGATGGAAGACAACGCATGCGATAGAAAACTACACGTGAGATGGAAGAAACCACATGAGATGGAAGACAACACATGAAATGGAAGACAATACATGAGATGGAAGACAACGTATGAGATGAAATACAACAAATGAGATGGAAGACAACAAATGAGATAGAAGACAATACATGAGATGGAAGACAGTACATGAGATGGAAGTCAGTATATGAGATGGAAGGCTGTACATGAGATGGAGGTCAGTACATGAGATGAAATACAATACCTGAGATGGTAGGAAATACATGAGAAGGAAGACAATACATGAGATTTAAGACAATACATGAGATGGAAAATACATGAGATGGAAAACAATACATGACATGGGAGACAATAAATGAGATGGTTGGCAATACATGAGATGGTTGGCAATACATGAGATGGAAGACAATACATTAGATGGTTGGCAATACATGAGATAGAAGACAATGCATGAGATGGTTGGCAATACATGAAATGGAAGATAATACATGAGATAGAAGACAATACATGAGATGGAAGACAATACATGAGATGGAAGACAGTACATGAGATGGAAGACAACACATGAGATGGAAGACAACACATAAGATGGAAGACATTACATGAGATAGAAGACAATACATGAGATGGAAGGCAATACATGAGATGGAAGGCAGTATATGAGATGGAAGACAAAGCATGAGATAGAAGGCAATACATGAGATGGAAGGCAATTCGTGAGATGGAATGCAGTATATGAGATGGAAGCCAATACATGAGATGGAAGATAATACATGAGATGGAAGACAATACATGAGATGGAAGACAATACATGAGATAGAAGGCAATACATGAGATGGAAGGCAGTGTGTGAGGTGGAAGCCAATACATGAGATGGAAGGCAATACATGAGATGGTTGGCAATACATGAGATGGAAGGCAATACATGAGATGGACGACAATATATGAGATGGAAGACAATAGATACGATTGAAGTAAAAGGACATATGCTTTGAGTACAGCTAAACACCCATATGCTATTTATTATTTACACAAAATTTCAAACTATTGATAGTGTCTTCTATTATGTCTGTGAATGAACTAACTAGGACGTCTGTAGTCTTCATAAGTTCATAATTTTTTGAGTGACTCAGTTACATGGTCTGGAGTTTTTTGTTGGGCATAGACTATCCTTAGATTTCCAGGGTATCGCTTGCTGGAGATGGTGGTTAGTTGATGTGGTTCCTGGCTTTATTCTAGTCGAAGGCAGTGCACTTTGCGATCTTTGATACTGATTCACAGTTTGTAAGCCTATTGCCTTTTAACTCATGTGGACAGTTACTCGAACGAATTGGACCATTATTACGATGACCATTGCTTGTTTTGTTGACATACGAATGTTGTTCAATACAACACGCTATTCGCTGATTGTGTAATAACATTTAACCTAAAAAAAAGAAAGAAGTTACGATTATTTTCTGGGTCAGAATGAGAGATTGTAGAAAGGAATAAGGATGAAGAACAATGTTATCCCGATACACGACTACAACGAAGAGTTGCAGTTGATAACCATGTGATTGTGCTTGAAAACTGAAATACATTTGTGTATCATTACGTCCTGAAGTTTATTTTTAGACAAAGAAGGAAAAGGCCGTTTACTACGGAAAGATTGGAATAACAGCATTACATGGTTTTTAAAAAAAAAAATCAATTTTTTTGTTTTTTGACGGGAACGCCACAAAAATGTTCTGATTTATTTCGTGGCAAAAACGAAGTATGCTATTTTTTTTAACCTTGACTACGTTTCCGCGTGGCGTGTTCTTTTCAGCCATTAGCTACGAACAAGTAACCTGCTAAAATGATGGGAAGGAATTACGATGTGTTTTCTCTGCTTCATGCCCTGATGACGGTACTATTTCTCATGTGGTCACGTCTATCCGTTCCAGTCTATTTCACCTACACTGGATCTTTGTAGTCAAATTATTTGGATGCATAATAAAGCAACTGATATGGAAACTATCATAAACATAGCCAGGATATGTATTCAACAAATATCAAAGGACAGTATTACAGTGTACACAGATGGATCTAAATGAGAAGATAACAAATTAGGAATAGGAATTTATATTCACGTGTGGCAAATGGTGAAAGGATATATAATAACAAATAATACATCCATTTTCATAGCAGAAATGGTTGTAATCCTGAAAGGTCTAGAAATCTTCTCTAACAACCCACCTCATAAATTGACACTATTAACAGACTCACTTCCGGCTACTCAAGCTATAAGAAACTTACGAAAATGCAATAGACATGATATAGCAGAAGAGCTGTTACTGGCAAATACTTACCTGTACTCCAGAGGATGTTCCGTTCTAATAGCTTAGATACCTTCACATGTTGGCATAGAAGGAAATGAAAATGCAGACAAAGAAGCTAAGAAAAGTAGAACTAATAGAAACCAAACAAATGTAGGGATAAGTAAAACAGATCTAAAGCTTCATTTAAAAAATAATAAATGACGATCGGACAGTAGAGTGGAATGGAAGCCTTAAGGGCAGACATGCATATAAATTGTACAAGACTCCAACAAGAATGTGTTAGGTATCTAGAGAACTAAAAAATTCATAGCAATAAAAAACTCTTTAGATTGCAACTAAAAATGGGGTATTTTAGAATAGAAGAACCTTACAGTGAAGAGTGTCTAGAAAAAAATAATATAGGGCATTTCCTACTACAACAGAGAAAACCAATATTAGATTATTTACAGGCATGAAATTCATCCATAACTGTGGAACATGTGTTGAAAATAGATAGACCTAGAGAATATAGTAGCACAAAATAGTAAACAGTATATAACAAGAACTAAAATTAATATACTTACTTAGTCGTTCCGCTTCTACCGTGAGGTGTAGAGGTTTGGAAGAGAGAGCGCCAGACTATCCTATCGGCTATCTTCCTCCTGGCCTGGTTCCATTCTAGTCCTCGGTCCTTCAAAGATTGTCTAATGTTGTCCTCCCAGCAGACTCTGGGTCGTCCTGGGGGTCTGGATCCCTGGCTCTTTGTTTCCCATGCTTGTCGTGGTAGCCGATCTTCTCCCATTCTGCAGACATGGCCAAACCATCTTAGTTCGGACTGACTAAAATTAATATACAAGTATCAATGATAGTGTGAGGAAAAGGGGTAGTCTGATGGGGTGATCGCGTGGCTGATGGCAAATAACTGGTGGACTGGGTGTCATCCCGACACACCCGGGCTTTATCACAACTTTTCACCTAGTTAACAACAGGGCAGTTATGAAAGACTTTACGCTGTTGTTGTTATTGTTGTTTGCTTTTGTTATTTATTTTATTGTAGTATGTTTTTGTTGTTGAAAAGGGAGGGAACACGCACATATATTCACTCAGTTTTACAATTTTGATTTACTATATTGGGGCAGATACTATATTTGATATCGGAAATCAGATTTTATTATCTTGAATTTACTACAATATATATCCTAATTATAACCCATCAAAGGTTGAATGGGTTACTTTGTCTTTAAAAACAACAAACGAATCATTGACTATGAAGCTAGGGAGCAACCGCAGAAGTGAAAGAAAACCAATGGAATTAAATCTGAAGAAGTCCTTGTGCCCGTAACGAAGGCTTTCTCTTTGTCCTAGTATAAAGCATCAACTTTTTTTTTTTTTTTTGTTTAAAGCCAATGGAACAGAAAGGGACAGGCTTATTGATAAATAGCTTCAGCAACCAATTACCAAAGCTGCTAAAAAGGGGAAGTAAATTCTGGAACGTGTTGTTGCGTGAGTTCAATCAGGTGCCATGCAGAACGTGCGTTTTCAGGGTTGTCGTGACTTACTGTAAAGTGATGAAAATCCTGAACATCGCATTGCACTCATGAAATTCTAGGCAGTTTTATATTTTTTTGTCCAATCATGAAAGAACATTTAAATGAGCACTCATACATATATCTTGGCAGCAGAATAGACAAAGTAAAAAGGTAATCCCATAGCACAGACTGCCGTAGAGGAGCGAAGTGTAGAGACTTCACTATAATAGGTTCAACATCGTGAGGTGGGGTGACCAGTTCCCTTTCTTGCTGCCTTTTCCTTCTTTAACTCAAAGAACATAGCCAGGTACACGTTTACAGCTGGGTAGACTGGAGCATGTCGGTACCGTGATTCTAGATCGGCACCTTTGCCGCAAGAAACCAGCGCATAGATAAAGTAGGAGGAGCAAATAATAATCATGATATACATAAAGTTTTCCAGATCATTCTGTCATTTCATTCGTAACGCTCCCGAAAGTACGAGGGGCGTTCAGAAAGTAATGCACCACATCGTTTTTCTCAGCTAATAATGAAGATAGAAGCATGAAATTTTGCACACTTCAAATATGGCATGTGCCAATTGTGTGCACCAAATTGCACCGCAACCAGCCAAATAATACGGCTGCCCTAAACCGTTGAAATGGAGCGTGTTGTCGTGAAACGAAGTGTAACCCACTACTTTGTTAATCACTATGTGGAGATACAGATTTGCTTCAACCAATCAACGATCAACGTTCACCAGTCTCTGAGACAGAATAAATTAACGGCCATCTTGTTCACGCAAGATGGCCGATGAAAACTGAATAAAATTAGGCTGTATGAGACCAGGTACAAAACCGGAGGAAACCAATCAACTTGCTCCGCCAGGAACCAACCGAAAGCTTTCCTCAAGTAGTTACTTGACTATATAATCGGGCGGATTTTATGCTAACCACGCAACCCCGAACTTGACGCCAGAGATACAGACTGAAGAGGGAGAAGCTGTCACCTTGATTTATGGTAACTTACCTGAGGGCATCGACCTGCAACCTACTTCACTAAGTCGCGTCAAAACCTGGCCAGTTTAAAATCTTAGGAGGGTTTAATTGTGTCCTAAAAACCTGAGGTCGTATGTTCGAGTCAATCCCGCTGCCTGGAACTCCGCAGGAGCATAGAGGTTGACCAGACTCTACATCTTTGGTCCCCCTCAGTCTTGGGTGGGCTAAAGGAACGATACTCTGCCGGTGGTGTGAACCAAACAAAGAAGAACAGACTTAAGAGAGATGAGTACACATTAGTACCATTTCTGTCGGCATTGTGAGCATAGAACTGTCAATGAAGAAAACGTGAATTAGCGTAGCAAGAGACAATAATAAGATCATAGTGGATAAATTATACGTAAATAACAGCATAGCTGATAAATGTTATATCCTTAATTAACAGCACCGCTGATATAATTTTTTGTTCCTATAATTGGAAAACGTGTTGTAATATTTATAAATATAAATATTTGTAAATCATATGTAAACTTACCAATTCATTTCATTCCATTTTTTTTTGCAACATTCACCTTTCAGCACAAGAGTAGATAGTGTATATATACTAAATAAAATATAAGGAAATTGTATTTTGAACGACTTGTCAATTTTATCATTGTTAAGTAAAAATCTGTTTCCTTGCTTTGTTTAATATCACAATTGGTTACACTGCAGAGGTGGCGCTTTATGTCGGTCTCCTCTATACTATTGTTTCGAGATCAGATCATTCACAGCCGTAACTAATTTGTGATACCAGTAGTCCTCTCAGACACTGGGACTTCACCATTTTCTGCAGAAATCCTATTTCTGTAATTGTCAGTACTATACTGATCCAAGAGCCAAAATAAAACCTCTCGCCACACTGGGGGCTCGTCCGGGATATTTCTGTATATCTTGAGCCATACTTAGTCTATTCATCTATCTACACTCTATCTTGTGCCACCCATAGGTAACATAAGAAAATAAATTTTATTTTTTGAAAAAAAAATTCTATTTTAGGATTTTTAAAACAATATTTTCTTAGGAGGAGTACCATTTAGTACTCAGTAAATAGTTGATGCTCACAAAGTTGCACGGAAATTTTTTGTTCATTTAAATTAATTAAGTTTAATTACAATAATTTGGTTATAGTAAATTTACATACCCTCTCTAAGCAACGCCATGGCTGATCTAGTGAAGTTCAGAACTGCGATCATGCAGATGGGTAAGGAATTAAATTTGACAGGTGATGCTCTCACTCAGTATGTCACAACAGAAGTGGACAAACACATGGTGAAGCTGAAGAAAGGAGGTTGCAAGCTGAGAGAGAAGACAAAAGACTGGAAGCTGAGAGAGAAGACACAAGACTAGAAGCTGAGAGAGAAGACAAAAGACTGGAAGCTGAAAGAGAAACTAAAAGGTTAGAAGCTGAGGAAAGGAAATTACAAGCCGAGAGAGACCATCAGTTGAGATTAAAAGAGCTTGAAATTCAGGCAAATACTGGCAATAATGGTGGTAGCTTACCTCAATCTGAGAGTAGCTCCAGCCAGAGCACCTCAAGTGGGGCCATGAATTTTCATCTGGACCCATTTGTTGAGAAAGAAGACGCCATTGAGTCGTACCTGGATAGATACGAAAGACTAGCCACTACCTATGGCTTAGTGAAAGAAAAATGGAGTCTTAAACTATCTCAGGGATTGAGAGGTGTGGCCTACGATGTGTATTTGAAGCTCTCAAGAGATGACCAGGAAGATTATGAAATCCTGAAGCAGGCACTGCTTGTGAGATATGAAAAGAACTCAGAATCATATAGAAAGAAATTCCGAACAGCTAAACTTCTTCCAGGAGAAAACTATCACCAATTCTCTGCTAGACTGGAAACCTATTTGGAAAAATGGAGTAGTTTAGGAAAGTGTCAGGATCTGAAAGAAATGATAATGATGGAGCAAGTGAAAGAGTCCATGCCTCAAGAAATGAGGAAGTTTATCATGGAACAAGGAGCAGAGAGATTGGAAGATATTGTAACTGTTACTGAGAGATATCAAGCAGCTCAGGCAGAATTATTAGGAAATAAGAAGAAGCAGGGTGAAAACTTCAAATCATCACAAAACTATACCAAATATGAACAAAAGGACCATACCACAAGGAACAAACAAAGATTTGACCAAAAGGACAAAAACCCTCTAAGATCGGATAAGACACCTTACCGGAAGGAAGGAAAGTGGTGTAAAACTTGTCTAATGAGTAACAACAATACTGCGGACTGCAGAAGGAAGAATCCTCCTCATCATGCTGCATGTCTTACAACAGGGAATCAGGGAAGGAATGAACTGGCAGTAAGTCAGAAAGACTTCCATCATCCCCCTGTCTGTGAGGAAGTGACCGTGAATGGCACTCAAGTACTGTGTTTATATGACACAGGATTGGACTTTGATTCAGTTGTGTGCTCTTCTCTAGTGAGTCCTGACCAGATAACCACAGAAACAGTGGAAATCAGAGGACCGATCAAGGGAGCAAGAACCATGACACTACCCATAGCTCGAATCAACATAAGATCTCGCTGTGTGGAAGGAGAAATCAAAGCAGCAGTGATGGACGACCCTATTTACCCTTTGATTTTGGGGTGTAGGTATGTTTTCCTTGGAGAACCTATAAAACCTGTAGTTATGGCAACAGTCCAGACCAGGGAAAGCTCCAGGAAAATGGAGGAGAATCCTATCAATACTCATCCAGAAGAGATGAAAAAGGCTCAGGCAGCAGATAGCACACTGAAGCCTTGTTTTGGCAAATTGCCTAAAGTACATAAACCTCCAGAGAAAGGAGACTTGTATATGAAGAATGGCCTACTATACAGAAAAGCTGGAACAGGACCTAAAGGGCATGGACAGCTTGTAGTGCCAAAATCTTACAGGGAGAAGGTTATGACGCTAGGACATGCTATACCCTTCAGTGGACATATGGGAATAGGGGCCACTGGACAAAGGATAGCCTGTCACTACTTCTGGCCAGGAATTACAGAGGACATAAAAAGATATGTAAGATCCTGTCCAGAATGCCAAAGAGTAGCTCCTAAGCATAGGACTGCACCAGCAACACTGGGAGAAATGCCTATTATGGGAACCCCTTTTGAACGTGTTGCAGTAGATATTGTTGGACCCCTCACTAGGACCAAGAAGAGAAATGCTTACATCTTAACCTTGGTTGATACTTGCTCTATGTGGGGAGAAGCAGTGGCCATGTCAGCTATAGATTCAAAGCACGTGGCAGAGGCCCTGTTGACAATATTTACCCGATTAGGTTTCCCGCATCAGATATTGACTGACAATGGGTCTCAGTTTAAGGGAAAGCTAACACAAGAAGTATTCAGGATATTTCAAGCCAGGCACTATCATTGTAGTCCCTACCATGCCCAAGGGAACGGTCAAGTAGAGCGGTTCAATGGTACGCTAATTTCAATCCTTAGAAAGCTGGCGAGTGAAAAACCTGATACTTGGGATACATACTTACCCGCTGCACTATTTGCATATAGGGAAGTACCCCACAACTCAACTGGATTGGCTCCAGCTACATTGTTGTTTGGAAGACCAATAAAAGGTCCACTGGAAGCATTGCTGCGGACATGGACTGATGAAAAGGCAGAGGAAACAGTGACTTCCGCATACCAGTACGTCAACGAGTTGACATCTCGATTGAAAGCAGGTTGGAAACTGGCCAATGATAACTTAAGACAGGCCAGGAGGAAGCATGCTGCGTACTACAACAAAAAAGCAAAGGATAGGGAACTGGAGGTGGGTGAAAAGGTGTTATTACTGTTGCCAAGCAGCAATAATAAATTGCAGATTGGATGGCAGGGACCCTATGTCATACTGGAGAAACTTTCCAGGACCAATTATAAGATTGACAAGAAAGGAAAGGAGAAGGTATATCATGTCAATCTTCTTAAAAAATACTATGACAAGGAATCATCAGAAGTTGCACATATTATGACCCTAGCCATTGCAACAGAAATGCACGGTGAACCACTTCACTCTATGGAGTATCCACTCACAACTACAGAGGATTATGTTCAAGTAAATATTAGTGAACATTTAACTCCAGAGCAGAAGAAGAGGGTTCAGAAAGTTTTGGAAACCCATGCTGATGTGCTCACAGATAAGCCAGGTCGGACGAATCTGTTAGAGTACGACATGAAGGTTACCGACCCTACCCCAGTATACATGAGAACATACCCTATACCCTATGCGAAAGCCCAAGCACTAAGGGAGGAAGTTGATTATCTGTTGAAGGAGAAAATTATCTCGAAGTCAGACTCTCCCTATAGCTCAAGTGTGGTGCTATTGAGAAAACCGAGTGGTGAACACAGGTTATGTATTGACTACCGGAAGCTTAATGCGATCACAGAATCTCAGGTGGACCCATTACCTGACACCAACCAGCTGTTCTCTACACTGAGTAAGGCTAGGTATTTATCGAAGGTAGATCTAAGCAAGGGATACTACCAAATACCAGTGAAACCAGAAGTTAGGAGAATGCTGGCATTCAGTACATCAGACGGACACTACGAGTTTAATGTACTCCCCTTTGGGCTGAAAAATGCTCCAAGTATCTTTTCAAGAATGATGAGGAAATTATTGGAACCTCTACAAAATCCCCATATCACTAAATTTATGGATGACATTCTTGTTGCAACAAACACATTTGAAGAGCATATAGTAGCGCTCTCCATGTTGTTCGACAGACTGAGAGAAACTGGATTGACTGCACGTCCAACCAAGTGCTATATCGGTTGTAAGGAGTTGGAATTCTTAGGTCACACTATTTCTACAGGTCATATGTCTCCTGACCCAAATAATATAGAGAAGCTAAAGAAGGCACCCAGATCTCAAACGAAGAAAGATGTGAGATCATTCGTGTCTTTATGTGGGTTCTATCAGAAGTACATACCCCACTTTAACTCTCTGTGTGCACCATTAACCAACTTAACGAAGAAAGGACAGCCTAACAAAATCAAATGGAATGCTGATTGTGAAAAAGCTTACACAGAGCTAAAAGCAAAACTCACCAGCAAACCAATCCTTACACTACCCGATATCACACAGGAATTTGTATTAAGGACGGACGCTAGCAGTATAGGGATAGGTGCAACTCTCTTGCAGAAATCAAAAGCCCAGCCGGAGGAACTTTTACCAGTCGCCTACGCCAGTAGGAAGCTGAATGCAGCTGAGTTGAACTACTCGACCATAGAGAAGGAATGTTTAGCTCTAATTTGGTCCATCAACAAATTTTCACCTTATCTGTATGGGACACACTTCATTGTCCAAAGCGATCACTAACCTTTAACATTCTTGGCTGCATCTAAAAAGCTAAATTCGAGATTGTTAAGGTGGAGTCTGCTTCTGGCGCCTTATTCCTTTACCGTGAATTACATTCCGGGAAGAGACAATGTAGGAGCTGATTTTTTAAGTCGACACCCTAGTACTCTGGAAGGACAGACGCAAAAGGATTAACCACAGCAGGGGTTTACACGTCAGCTATGACAAGTCACAGCTAGGAAAGGAGGGGGCTATGTCGTGAAACGAAGTGTAACCCACTACTTTGTTAATCACTATGTCGAGATACAGATTTGCTTCAACCAATCAACGATCAACGTTCACCAGTCTCTGAGACAGAATAAATTAACGGCCATCTTGTTCACGCAAGATGGCCGATGAAAACTGAATAAAATTAGGCTGTATGAGACCAGGTACAAAACCGGAGGAAACCAATCAACTTGCTCCGCCAGGAACCAACCGAAAGCTTTCCTCAAGTAGTTACTTGACTATATAATCGGGCGGATTTTATGCTAACCACGCAACCCCGAACTTGACGCCAGAGATACAGACTGAAGAGGGAGAAGCTGTCACCTTGATTTATGGTAACTTACCTGAGGGCATCGACCTGCAACCTACTTCACTAAGTCGCGTCAAAACCTGGCCAGTTTAAAATCTTAGGAGGGTTTAATTGTGTCCTAAAAACCTGAGGTCGTATGTTCGAGTCAATCCCGCTGCCTGGAACTCCGCAGGAGCATAGAGGTTGACCAGACTCTACATCTTTGGTCCCCCTCAGTCTTGGGTGGGCTAAAGGAACGATACTCTGCCGGTGGTGTGAACCAAACAAAGAAGAACAGACTTAAGAGAGATGAGTACACATTAGTACCATTTCTGTCGGCATTGTGAGCATAGAACTGTCAATGAAGAAAACGTGAATTAGCGTAGCAAGAGACAATAATAAGATCATAGTGGATAAATTATACGTAAATAACAGCATAGCTGATAAACGTTATATCCTTAATTAACAGCACCGCTGATATAATTTTTTGTTCCTATAATTGGAAAACGTGTTGTAATATTTATAAATATAAATATTTGTAAATCATATGTAAACTTACCAATTCATTTCATTCCATTTTTTTTTTTTGCAACATTCACCTTTCAGCACAAGAGTAGATAGTGTATATATACTAAATAAAATATAAGGAAATTGTATTTTGAACGACTTGTCAATTTTATCATTGTTAAGTAAAAATCTGTTTCCTTGCTTTGTTTAATATCACAATTGGTTACACAGCAGAGGTGGCGCTTTATGTCGGTCTCCTCTATACTATTGTTTCGAGATCAGATCATTCACAGCCGTAACTAATTTGTGATACCAGTAGTCCTCTCAGACACTGGGACTTCACCATTTTCTGCAGAAATCCTATTTCTGTAATTGTCAGTACTATACTGATCCAAGAGCCAAAATAAAACCTCTCGCCACACGTGTTAGCAACTTGCGTTATAAGCAGCGAATTGAGATAGAATTTCTCGTTGCAGAGAAGGAAACTGTTGTGAACATTCACAAGCTTCTATGTGATGTGTATGGAAGTTTTGCAGTCGACAGGAGTACAGTCAGTCGCTGGGTTCAGAGAATCAAAGAATCAGGTAGTGGAGATACGGAGCTGCTTGATCGGCCGCGTAGAAACACTCGCCAAAGAAAAGTGCGCAAAGGTTGGTGTGCATGCCTGTTACGGTGTTATTTTAAATGATGGCGTCTGCTGGGGTTTACCCATGCGCAACGTTTAGGGGCCATTAATATTTATAGAATATGTCGATATTTTACGGTATAGTGAACGCGAAATATATGCGGAGATTATGACGCATTCGCGTTGGGAAGGTCACGCCGGGTGACTTGGTTACAGGGCCTTTGTTACGCTATCCGTCAAGCAAGAAGGTCGTGTCTTGTATTTCTTCCAAGGAAATAAGGCTGAGTATATAGCCTATATTATATAGATGAATCGATGTAGACTTCAGGGTCAGTTCGGAAATTAATCTAAGCATGAGATTAATTAAATTAAACTAATAATGGAAGGAGAATCGTATTATGATTCAAATTGTAGATGTCAAGAACTCATGTGCTCATTTCTGGCTGTTGACTACAACAGCGCACGTATATAGCCACGATGTTCATCTGACATATTGTTTTGACACGGACGGACCTGAATATTATTTGGAATTCAATTGTTTCGCTGAATTGTACATGAACCCTTTGTGAATGTCGATTATCGTTTTTGTATGAATCTCAATACATGTGGACTCAAAGCAGAAGGCTTGATCCTTTATTTACGTTTCGGGTTCGGTTCTACAGCTGTTGGTGTTTACCTTTGTCAGCACGATAACTCTCCCACAAGGGAAATCAAATACTATAGACTATGCAAATCAGAACGTCGAAGGGATGTTCTGATGCCCAGAGCTAACCATTTATAACCAACATTGATACGTCTAAAGAGTGACTTTACTATTCAATAAATAATACCATAACCAAGGAACCGCAACACCAACGACACCACCACCACCGACCCGTCACAACTGGTGGTCATTAGTGGTTTTGAAATTTTTCAAAAGAACGAACCACAAAAAAATAAGACATTTTTCCTTTCGAGCCAAAATGGACATTATTTGCAAAAACACCGGTGACGTCATGCCCTTGACGACAGTATGAACGGTTGGAAAAGCCAGCATCTGACAATGTCCTTCAAACAAATTTATTTACAGCTTTCAAACATCAAATGAAACCTATTGCTGACTTTCTCAATGATACAAACAAGCTCTCGAGTCTGTCGGCGAAGCATATAATGTACGATATTACCGCCAAAACAAGATAAGTCACTAATTTTAAAGGTTAAAATATTTCGTTCTGTTTGTCCAAATAATGCCATGTTCTTTTTTCGTTGTATCCATGTTAAATATTGTTCCTGTCCTTTTCATGTAGCGGGTATGGTTGAGCGGCGGTTCGGAATGAATAAAATGGCTCTCAGGATGCCGATATTCATTCTGAATGTTCCTAAGGCTGTGAATTAATAGCACCTCGCGAAGAAAGCGTCGAATTATCATTATCGGTGATCGGTTCGTTCGGACTTGCATTAATTCACTTTGCATATTAGGTGTATAGTCATGTTATAACTGGTGTTTTCTGGTGTATTTGGTTCTTATTTTTATTCATTTACAGTCTTATGTTCGTAATCTATCTTGTTTATTCTGATCTAGCTATCTTTAATTTTAATTAAATGTATTGTATTAACGTCAAATGAGTCCTGTGACGTCACTATTTGTTACGTACACAGCTTAACTTTCTATTCAGTTCATTCTTAATCTCTCACTTCCGTTTTATACCACTTAGTTATTAATTCATTTTTTATTGTGAAAATGTCTTGTCGTATGGTAATACTGTTTCGTAATCCTTGGGTAACCCATTGTATTGTTTGTCTTCATTTCTTCCTTTTATAATTTAATATTAATGCTGTAATTTCTTCATTAATAATAGTGTAGATGAATATGATTAAATTTTTATCAGCTTTGATGAGGAATTATGGACTTTGCACATATTTGCAGTAGTGGTCCTAGAAATGGGCAATGCACTTTATGCCTCATGATTATGGCATAATATATAATGATTAATTATTAAAACTTTATAACATATTAATACATATTTAATATAAATTAGTACACTTTCTCAGTACTATATTGTGAACTTAGTGACAATTAAGACTAATTATTTGGGGATAATACACATAATTATTAAATATTAATATTAAGCGCTTGATATAATTTCAGCAGCTTATATAACTAACTATCATAACTATTTATGATAGATATCAGTGAGTATATATATAATATTTTTACAAAATATTATAGATTGTGGAAATTATACATAACAATACAGTAATATTACAATTTCTTATAATAATTATTCATTCGTTGAGTAATTATAATTATGGACATAGATTCTAGTGGTGATTACAAGACATAAGTAATTGAATACTTAAATAAATTAACTTCAAGATGCTTAACTTAGACTATTTTATTAAAAATGGTAAGGATTTTGGAAAAAAAGGAGAACTTCTCGAGGCTTATGCATTGGCTGAATTTACAAAATATAAGGCAGAAGAGGAGGAAAAGAAAGCTTTTGCTAATGCAGAAGAGGAGGAAAAGAAAGTTTTTGCTAAGGCAGAAGAGGAGGAAAGAAAAGCTATTGCTAAAGCAGAGAGAGAAGAATTAAGACAAGAAGAAGAAAGAAAGATAGCAAGAGATGAAATCCTACGGATTGAAGAAGAGAATAAATTGAAACGACAAGAAATCATATTGCAGTAAGAAATGGAATTGCAACGGCTTAAATTGGAAACAGCAAAACTTAATTCGCAGAGTGCTGCAGCAAGCCAAAATGATAATGCTCAATCTGGATCTTCATCCACCCGACTTAAAGGGAATTATTACTTTAAATTACCACCATTCAAATTACACGTGGACGACCTTTCATCGTGGCTGGCGCGCTTTGAGGATATATATAAGGTCAATAACCTTGACAAAACTGCATGGGCACTTAAACTTAAGGAATTTCTGGATGGCGAACCTGCAAGTGCAGCACAAAACATTGATCCTACATTAGCCACAGATTATGAGGCCATTAAGACGTTGTTATTACGTCGTTTCCACTTGAACGAAGAGGCATGTAGACTACGTTTCAAAAGTTTGTTGCCAGATAACAATAAAGATTTCACAGGTTTTATTGCTAACATACGCAATACTTTTAACAGATGGGTTGAACTGGCAGGTGTCAACAAATCTTACGACATATTAGTCGATTTATTATTGAGGGATAAAGTATTATCTTCTGTCAGCTCACCATTCTTTGCTTATCTGCAAGAAAGAAAACCAGAATCTATTGATGAGTTAGAAAAAATTTCTTTAAATTACTGCACAGCACATCCGAATGCTAATATTTCTGGCTCGTTGATAAGAGAACCACTTCCTGTAGCCTCCAATATGGCATATCATAATCATAACAAACCTAGAACACACAGTGTGGACAGAGGTAGGTTCAAAGGAAACTATGACATTAATTTTCATAAGGGACAGAATAACTTTAACAATAACTTTAATAGAGGAAGACAACAAACCAGAAATTATTCACCTCAGTCAAGACACAACAGTAATCCTCGTAACTCAAGTTATAATCGGTCATATCAATATAATAATGGTAACAATTGGAAGAATAGCGATAATTATAACTCGAGACATCGAGATAACAATTATAATAGACGTCAACGAGATAATTCAACTAATTATTCTCGTAATCGTTCTCATTCTCGTGGATCTTCACATTATAACCATAATACCGGGGCAGCAGTTACAAATGATATCACCCCTAAGGTTCAGGTTCCACCTAACGATAATACAATGAATTCTTCTGCTGCATGCTTTGCTATAAATTATAACGTGGCAAATAGTTGCCCACAATGCAATCTTATTTTTCAGAAGGCAAAGGAGACAGTGCTAAACTGCGGACACATTACACCAGAAGTAGGTCTTGCAGCCAATGATGGAACAGGCTCTCTGATTTTTAACAGAGGGATAGTAAACGGTTCTGTAGTTTCTGTATTGAGAGACTCGGGGTCCACAACCATTGGAGTGCGACAGTCGCTAGTACATCCTAGCTGTGCAACGGGGGAATATGTCCGTTGCATGACTTTTGGGGGAACTATTGAGTTTTACCCCACAGCTATTATCCATGTTAACACACCTTTTTTCACAGGTAACGTGAAGGTATGCATGCTGAAAAAGCCAATAGCAGACCTTATGGTGGGTCGCATACACGGCAGCAAGGATTGTTCACCAGAAGATATTATTGAATGGGAGAGACACAATCTATGCACTGGAAACGCCGTGACAACTAGAGCTCAGACTATGCTCATGGAGAGTGTCAATGATAATAAGATGGATGCAGAAAAACAGGAGGATATTGAGGTCAATTCACCTATTGACAGGGAATCATTTGCTAACAAACAAAAAAATGACAAATCTCTAAATAAATTTTTTAACCTAGTTAATAAGGTTGATAATTTACCTTCAGGTAATAAGAACAAACATTGGTTTATTATGAAAAATGATATACTAATTAGATGTTTTAGTGATAAATCACTGGTAAAACAACAAGTGATGGTACCGGCTGCTTTTAGACGGTACATTCTTCAACACGCGCATGACTCGCAGTGTGCAGGACATATGGGATATACTCGAACACGATCTCGAGTATTATCTTCATTCTTTTGGCCAGGAGTGTCACGTGATATTTCGCAGTATGTACGTTCTTGTACTACGTGCCAGGAAGTGAAAGCACGTGGAGCTTTTCACACGGCGCCTATTCAGGCTTGCGATATCTCAGTACGACCTTTTGACAAGATGGCCATAGATATAATTGGTCCACTTCTACCATCTGCGAGAGGACATAGATTTGTTCTCACGTGCATTGATTTATGCACACGATGGCCAGAAGCCATTCCATTGAAGACAACCACTACCACAGATGTAGCTGATGCATTACATCTAATTTTCTCTAGAATAGGGTTTCCTAGAAAATTATTGTCTGACCATGGGTTGCAGTTTATATCCGATACCATGAAGGAGGTAATGAAAACCTGGAACATTGATAGGAATTTGAGTAGTATTTATCATCCCATGAGTAACGGTGCAGTTGAAAGACTTAACCATACGCTTAAGCAACTTTTACATAAGGTTACTGTTAAACACCCTCAGGACTGGGACAGAGCACTCCCAGCTGTCCTATTTGCTTACCGAGAGGTGCCACATGAACAAACTGGCTTCTCTCCCTTTGAGTTAGTTTTTGGTGCCCCTCCGAGAGGTCCTATGGGACTGATAAAAGATTTATTAATTGATGCAGAGATGACTCAGGACACTCAGTCATCTTATGAGTATGTGATTAATCTTCGAAATAATAATATTATTGAGTCTTGCCAATTGGCAACAGCTTCTTCTGAGGCTGCAAAAGCTAAGGCTCGATCTATACAAAATCGATCTAGACGATTACGTCAATTATTCCCAGGCGATGAGGCTTATGTATTACTCCCTCACAGTAACAATAAGTTATTGATCTCATGGACTGGTCCTTATAAGGTTACTGATAAAATTTCAGACGTTGATTACGTCTTAGATATCAAGGGACACAGAAAGATATTCCATATTAATATGCTCAAGCAATTTCATACACGTCCTATACACTTACAGTCAATTTTTCATGAATTAGATGACAATACTGTATCTACTTGTCATTATTCTAATCTATCTGTTATACAGGAGGAAGAATCTTCTTTTCCTGAAGTGCAGATGCCTTTACCTGTACTTACTGTCCAATCTACTGAATCTTGGCGTGATGTGACCATTTCTTCTACGGTTACACCGCAACAGCATCAACGCGTTGCTGATCTTCTACAATCTTTCCCAGATGTGTTAACTGATGTACCGGGTTGCACATCTGTAATTAGTCACGATATTATTCTTAACGATGATACACCAATTCGTGTTCATCCTTATTCAGTACCTGTACATTTTTTGAGTAAGACATCTCAGGAACTCGAACAGATGATATCATTAGGTATTATTGAGACTAGTGCATCTCCATTTTCTTCTCCTTTAGTCATTGTCCGAAAAAAGGACAACAACATACGTTTATGTGTTGACTATAGGAAACTTAATGCGCAGACAGTACCAGATAGCGAACCACATCCTATCCTTGACGATTTACTTCCTCGTCTATCCAATGCTACACTTTTCACTAAAATTGACTTAACTAAAGGTTATTGGCAGATTCCACTAACCGAAAGAGCCAAATACTGCACAGCATTCTCAACTCCACAAGGTCTTTACCAGTGGAACGTGATGCCTTTTGGGCTAATGAATGCTCCAGCTACCTTTATTCGCATGATGCGAAAAATTTTAGCAGGTAGATCAGATATAATTACCTATATTGACGACATATGTTTGTTTAGTTCATCATTTGAGGAACATTTTTTTGGGTCTTAAATCAGTTTTGGAAATATTGCGGGATAACAATTTAACCGCTAAACCAACTAAAATTCAAATAGCGTGTAATGAGATAACATTCCTGGGGCACATTATTGGATCGGGACGTATCCAAACAATTCCCAGTACAGTTTCTAAAATATTAAATTTATCTGTTCCTCAAACGAAGAAACAGGTTAGGAGTCTGTTAGGTTTAATCCAATACTATAGCAGATTTGTACCTCACCTATCATCCATCACGGCTGTCCTGTCTTCGTTACTAAAGAAGAACATGCCTTTAAGGATAAATTGGACCGACGAATGTGACAAAACTTTTCGCACTATCTTAAAAATATTTTCATGCCCACCTGTTTTAAGATTACCAGATGCTTCTAAAAAGTTTGTTCTACGTACAGATGCGAGTAATTACGGACTCGGGGCATGTCTACTGCAATATCATGATGATGTCCTTCACCCTGTATTGTATATCTCACGCAAACTGAAACCTCCGGAGATGAAATATTCCACTGTGGACCGAGAATTGCTCTCCGTAATCTGGGCGATTACCAAGTTGGAAAAGTTTTTGCTGGGATCTCCATTCCTGATCCAGACTGATCAGAAATCAGTGGCAGCATTACGTCGCTCAAACCATAAAAGTGCTAAACTTGCACGATTTGCTATTACGTTGCAACCCTACGAGTTCGAGATACAGTCGATACCTGGAACTGAAAACGTCATAGCCGACACGTTGTCCAGACATCCTACGGATTCTGAATGAATATTACAATTTCAAGAAAATTTTCTGACTAGTCAAGCATTACATTTGCAATGAACGGTATTGATATCAAGTCAGAATATACAACAATTCAGTTGGACTTCCTACCTAAATAAGGACATTTCGAAATAAACTATTGTGATCAAAATATCAAGTTTTACGGATCGTTTGAAAATTTCAACTTCAATTCCACTTTGAGTATCACTCATTTCGATTGAAAACTGTTAAAAAGGAACAATCTCTGATGAAGAAGGGACAGATACGCTGATGACTTAGTCAATTTACTTTCAAAGTTTAATAAAGGAACTAACGATTAATGGATAATCAAATCATAATTTGATAATATGAACCTTGTGTCTTAATGAACTTTCATACAATTCAACAGGAGGTAACAACGATTGGATCTTCATGTCCAATATTATTAAATTTTCTATTTATTAAATTAGTATATAATATATAATAAAGTCAGAGTGTGATGAAATAAAAAAATAAGATATACTAAGAAAAGATGAAACAAAAGAATATCACACCAATTAAACCTTTTAATTAGTGTAATTATTAAGGTAATGGATATTACATTATGACATTTCATATATATAGTTAAAATGTATGAATTTTTTCTGTTCTTTTCTTCTGATTACGTTAATTTAATTAGGTATCTATCCTTACACTTCATTTTCACACGCATGCTAATTTAATGTATACTTTAATATTTGGTTTCAATTGTCCGTACTTCTCAATTTTTATTTCTTTTACTCTCTTATACTATTTCTCATTTTCCTCTATTAGATATTAATTAGCTAGTACCATACGTACATACTATAATTAATTATTTTAATTTTAGTTAGTTAGAATAATTTTAATAACACCTCACATTATTAGTTAGTCTATACATACAACAAATTAATTAGTTAATTAGTTAGTGACAGTGATATTTCCTTGTTTAATATAATTTATATGTATGATATGACGTTGATGTTATTATAATATATTACTGACATGACCGCGACACTGTTCTAGATAGAACATCGTAGGTCATACGTCGGGTTTTGTTAAATTTTTGATAATTTGATTTATATTGTTCAAAAAAAAATCTATTTAATAGATTTTTTTTTTTTACCCCGTCTGACAGGAAATCTGTTACGGTGTTATTTTAAATGATGGCGTCTGCTGGGGTTTACCCATGCGCAACGTTTAGGGGTCATTAATATTTATAGAATATGTCGATATTTTACGGTATAGTGAACGCGAAATATATGCGGAGATTATGACGCATTCGCGTTGGGAAGGTCACGCCGGGTGACTTGGTTACAGGGCCTTTGTTACGCTATCCGTCAAGCAAGAAGGTCGTGTCTTGTATTTCTTCCAAGGAAATAAGGCTGAGAATATAGCCTATATTATATAGATGAATCGATGTAGACTTCAGGGTCAGTTCGGAAATTAATCTAAGCATGAGATTAATTAAATTAAACTAATAATGGAAGGAGAATCGTATTATGATTCAAATTGTAGATGTCAAGAACTCATGTGCTCATTTCTGGCTGTTGACTACAACAGCGCACGTATATAGCCACGATGTTCATCTGACATATTGTTTTGACACGGACGGACATGAATATTATTTGGAATTCAAATGTTACGCTGAATTGTACATGAACCCTTTGTGAATGTCGATTATCGTTTTTGTATGAATCTCAATACATGTGGACTCAAAGCAGAAGGCTTGATCCTTTATTTACGTTTCGGGTTCGGTTCTACAGCTGTTGGTGTTTACCTTTGTCAGCACGATAACTCTCCCACAAGGGAAATCAAATACTATAGACTATGCAAATCAGAACGTCGAAGGGATGTTCTGATGCCCAGAGCTAACCATTTATAACCAACATTGATACGTCTAAAGAGTGACTTTACTATTCAATAAATAATACCATAACCAAGGAACCGCAACACCAACCACACCACCACCACCGACCCGTCACAATGCCCAATGTGAAAGGCGAGCATGTTCAGACTTTGTACAAAATTATTTTAGTGCTATAATTAACACGAATGCGCGTACAATGATTTAAGTTTCATGCTTTTGTTAGAATAAAATCAACTGGTATACTACTCGTCAAAAGTTAAGGGCCACTTAGAAAAACCTTGGTTGAAACCATAAAACAAATCTAATATAAACATAATTGGTATCAGTCAAAACGGCATTTATTGAATACCAAATTGACATGTCACGTAAAGAAATGGAAACACACATTCAAACGCAATGAAGCTGTGAAGTGTGCCACCCACCTTTTCAAAAGTCACACAATAGATATTGGACAAATAGACATTTCGAAATCGGGTATGACCACCGTTTGCAGCAAGGCATTCAAGACAGCGTAGACGCATCGAGTCCACAAGGGTCCGAAGAGTATCCCGAGGAACAGCTTGCCATTCCTGAAGCAGAAATGCAGTCAGCTGTGCAACATCCATTAGCAGGGGATGATTTGTTGACAATCTTCGACCAAGGACATCCCAGAGGTGCTCAATCGCAGAAAGGTCAGGTGAATGAGCTGGCCATGCCATCCTGATGATCCCATGTTGCTGAATAAACTCATTCACCACACGAGCTCGATGGGGGTCGAGCGTTATCATCTTGGAGGATGGCAATAACACCTATGGCCTCCAGAGCAGGCTGAACAATTGGTCTCAAGATTTCGTTCTGGTATCTTGGGCCGGTCAAGTTGCCTTGGATGATGTAGAGTGGGGTCCTGCCGTGTCTGTAGAAGCCTCCCGAGACCATGACAGAACCCCTACCATAACGATCCACCTCACGAATTGTGTCATCAGTAAATCGCTCTCCTGGTCGTCTCCAAACTCGAATCCTGCCATCATTGAATGACACAGTGAAGCGAGATTCATCAGTGAAGAGAACTTTACTCCATTGTTGCCTTGTCCATTGGATGTGTTCGCGACACCAAGCAACACGGGCTCTGCGATGAGCAGGAGTAAGAGGGATTCTGACTGCAAGACGTCGAGCAGCCAGTCCGAATTCATGTAAACGTCTGCGAATGGTGCTTTGACTGACATTAACGTTTACAGTTTGTCTCAGCTGACATCTTAGAGTGGAACAAGTCACTGTTCGATGGCGCAGGGCTGACAACAAGAGGTACCGGTCATCATGTCTATTGGTGCATCTAGGGCGACCTGGCCGGTGGCGATCCTCCACACTTCCTGTGGCCTGAAATCTCTCCAAAATTCTTTGGATAGTAGAGTGTGACACTGCAAGCCGTCTAGCTGCCTCACGGACAGATAAACCACTTTCAACCCACGCTATAGCCTTTATTCTTTGTAAGGTGTCAAGACTTCTTCTCGGTGGCATGATTTTTGCAAGTGATGAAACTACCCTAAGTCTGCTGATTGTAAAACAAATTAAGAGTAAACACTGTTCACGAAAAGTTGCCATTGCACGTGGAATGTCAATCAGCACGATTACTTCACCTGTTTGGTTCTACGGAAGTTTGAAAAAAACAGATTAAAAATGTGAATTTATGGTCAGCAAACCAAATTGCACGTGATCACCATGGTTGTCGGTGAGTTGTTTTTATGCTTAACGTGCATAGAGGACTGTCAGAGGAAGATATTGCACCCATGTTTACTAAAAACTTTCTTCATTTAATCATTCTATGCGCTTATATAAAAGTGTATTGAAAATAATAGGGTGGCTCTTGACTTTTGACGAGTAGTATATTTTCCTAATGGGAGAAGATCGGCTACCACGACAAGTATGGGAAACCACGAGCCTGGGATCCAGACCTCCAAGACGCTGGGAGGACAACATTAGACAATCTCTGAAGGACCAAGGACTAGAATGGAACTAGGCCATGAAGAAGACAGCCGGTAGGACAGTATGGTGCTCTCTCTTCCAAATTTCTACACCTCACGGTGGAACAGGACCGATTGATTAAGTACGCGAGTAAGTAAATAAGGTATTTCCCGCTGCAGAAAAAGCTGTGACCTTGCCGAGAAATTGGGTCAACCGTTCAGGGCTCAGAACTAACGTAAAAAAGGCAAAGGTAGTCCCATAGCAGATACTGCTGTAGGGGAGTGAAGTGTTAGAAATTTCACTATACTAGGTCCAGCATAGAGAGGTGGGGGCGACCAGTTCTTCCTTCCCTAACTCAAGAGCAAAGTCATGTGCCCATTTACAGCTGGGTAAACTGGAGCGTGTTGATACTGTGAATCGAACTCGGCACTTTTGCCGCGAGAGACCAGCGCTCTAACCTCTCTGTCAATCGGTCGCTCCAGAACTAACGTAGCGACTTTTAATAGCGGGCAAACAGCCGTGTTCTATATCTTTGGGTTACTTAACACAATATGAGTCATACGGGTGCAGGGTTACTTAAAATGGGTGCAGACTGCAGACATACAATTCACTCAATAGTGAATAATCCAACCATAGCCGTAGAGTTATAGATCAACAGGTTTAATAATCACTTTAACAATATTTTCTTTATTGAGCCAGTTTTTTTCTCACGGACAGCTGTACTTCGCATTGTCTCGATCCAGAAATCACAACAATGCAAAAGTAGAAATTAAAACAACACAAAATCAAGGTACTCTTCTGATGGACAGTCGGATATTCACACCTAACATTATTTTTCCACAAGTATTGGAATAAGTAAAATTGCCGTAAATATTGGTGCTTTTTAATTTAATTCCCGTCATATGACGGACTTTTACTCTAGTATCGGAATAAAAATACAAAAGGCAAGAAAAGCTTTCATTGCATCGTAAAATATATGGTTACCAAAAGAGATCAAGTTCAAAACAACAATTAAGAATCTTCAGCTTGGAAGTCAAGACAGTCCAACTGTGCTGCTCTCAAACATGTAGACAACAAGAACGACAACTTAGAAGTTATACGAGGTAGCTTCAAAACGTTCCCGGAATAGTCGACTCATGTTTGAATGAGTGATTATGTCATGGAGATTATAGTTTTATAAGTTGGTAGTGACCTTGAGGAAACGACATGGCTGATGTAACCTTCACATGTACTCTTGTTTGTTTGTGTGGTGTGCACGTGGCATCGTCGGAGTTGAAAATGTCCTTGATTGAACAACGTACAAATGTCAAATTTTGTGTTTTGCTTGTGAAGTCACCATCAGAGACAGTAACCTTGCTTAATAAAGCATATGGTGATACCACAATGAAGAAATGCAAGTTTTTGAGTGGCACAAGCGTTTCCGTGAAGGTCGTGTTATGTCGATGATGATCCATGTAGTGGACGACCGCATACCTCGATAAACAATGAAAACATTGAGCGTGTTCGGAACGTTGTTCGTGTTGACAGAAGACTTAGTGTAGAGAAAATAGCCTCAGAAGTTGGAATATCAGTTGGAAGTTGCCACAGTATTCTCCACAATGAACTGCACATGCACCGTGTTTGTCAACACATGGTTCCCAAGATGTTATCTCCTGAACAGAAAGAAACGAGATTGACACTGGCAGGAGACTGTGGCTGATCAAGATAGCAATTTTCTCAACAACATAATCACAGGAGACGAGACGTGGTGTTTTTTGTACGATCCTCAGACAAAACGTCAGTTTTCTGAATGGAAATCACCCCCATCTCCCCGGACACAGAAATGTCGTTTGGACAAGAACACAGGAAAAGTTATGTTGGAAGTTTTATTTGATTCCCAGGGTATTGTCTATCATGAATTCATTCCTGAAGTCCAAACGGTTAACAAAGAAATGTACGTTGATATCCTCCGTCGTCTAAGAGATGCAATCAGAAGGAAACGCCCAGAAAAATGGAGAACAAACAGCTGGGTTCTGCTGCATGACAATGCGCCAGCACATCGATCCCTACTGGTGAAGCAGTACTTCGCAACGCACAATGTGACTGCCCTGGAACATCCTCCATATTCTCCCGACCTGGCACCACCTGATTTTTTCTTGTTCCCTCGCCTAAAATCGGCACTGAAAGGGCAGAGATTCAAGGATGCTGATGACGTTATCACCAATGCGACAAAGCAGATGAGAGAGGTGTCAAAGAATGGGTTCCAGGAATGTTTCCAACAGCTGTATGGACGTTGGTAAAAGTGTGTAGTTGCCGAAAGGAACTATTTTGAAGGAAATGTAGTGTAAATAATTGTATTGTTACTTATTTCTATACAATACACAAATTCCGGGTACTTTTTCAAGCTACCTCGTATACGTGCAAAAATGTGTGCTTACGCGTAATATACAGATAGAAAAGATATGAACACATTACCGTTGAGGAACTGACGGAACGAACCAGGCGATTAACAATTTTTCTGAATTGAAGTATATTTATTTAAGCGTGATGATGCATCATGGTACTGCATTCTAGTCTATTTATAGTCAGTCATCATTTTCCTTTTCGCTCCCCGTGGAGCATGGAGCAACCACTGTAGCTGGTCCTCCTTGCAGGAAGCCTGCACCAAACATTCACATGTTCCTGCAGCGGTGAGGTGGTTTATGTAGCAAGTTGTTTGACATGATAGGTTGATAACATTATGAACAGATTAGTCGCCATGTACGACATGCCCGAGGGAGGAGTAGTCCCGTTCTTTCTTTGTCTGATTCCCTACCCCCGGGAACTACACGGCACAATATAGTCTGGGGTGACAATATTTTTAAAAGCAGTGGCGTCTTTCAACAAACCTGGACAACGAACAACAACCAAAAGCTTAAGTCACGCAAGAAGCAGTAACATAAAATGTCTTCTTTATTCAGCCTCTACGATATCTGTTCATGGTTTTGACTTCATGGTGACGTTACTTCCGTAATTCAGTTTGTTTTAGTGGCTTTTTACTTACTTATTCAGCGTTTATTGTTACCAAGTAAAGGCAAAATCTTGAATACGTTACCTTATGGAGGTACTGTTATCACGTACCACGGTAATAACTTTACTAAAGAAGGCGGGATAAAAATTTAAAATGTGGTAAGGGAAATAACCTTTGCATTAAATCGTCGCCTTGTTAAAATGTAGAGTTATTTTTCTTGTCTCATCAAGTGCTGATTAAGTCTTAAAGTTTGTGATGAAAAACTTTTTTTAAATGTAGATTTATGTATATTAATGTAAACTTTGTTATAGGTCAAATTTTATTTTACAGGATTAAGCTTTAATTAAAATCAAGAAGACGTGAGGCTTACTAACATATCGAGGGAGCGGGTTGGCTTGAGAAAAAAAAAGGGGGGGGGGGGGGGAATGGGCTTGAGATTAAGTCTGTTCACATTAATATTTTTAGAAATGTAATTGCAGCCTGAGACAAAAGTAGATCTTTCATCAAAAGTAGTGTAATATAAGAAAGACAGCCATCTTCGATTAGCTGAAATGCAAGTTTATGTTTAATAAAAATTATTATTATTAATGTAAAGGAAACTATTGCAGCTTTTCTTTGAGATGAGAAACCCTAAGTGTGGAGGAGGTACTCGAAGGCACGCAATCGAAATCGTTATTTATATCTGAAGTCCGTTTATAAGTTTTGTATTTATTATCTGCAAGGGTTATTTATTTTCTTTTCCTAACAGATACAAAGATGATAATATGAATATGATACCTGTTTGTTAACTTGCGTACTAAATCTCAGTGAAGTCGTTCAATTTACCTGTCCAATATAAGGTAAAGGTAAACGTAGTGCCATAGAATATACTGCCGTAGGGGAGTTAAGTGTTAGAACTAAGTCCCGCATCTAGAGATGGGGTGACCAGTTCCCTTCCTCGCTGCCCTTTCGTTACCTAACTCAATAACAAAGTCAGGTACCTATTTACAGCTCGTAGACTCGATACCACGAATCGAACACGGCGCCATTGCCACGCGAGACTAGCGCTCTAACCACTCCGTCAGTCGGACATTCACCTGTCAATGTAGAACTTATTTATGTATTTTTAAATCAGAATTATAAAGGCACTAGTGTAAAAGCCCATCATAAGACGGGAATTACATTTAAAAGCACCAATGCTTAACGGCAATTTCACTTATTCAAAAGTATATTTAAAAAACCACTGTGCATCACCACAGTACACGAACTACGTAGCAGCAGCGAGGATCCCAATGTGTGTATACGGGATCACACATTCTATAAATATATTTTTGTTCACACCGTCATTTGCGCGTTCTTTGGTAAGTGTTACTATTTTCGGGAGAGTACATATAAGGGAAACAATATAATTAATATCTAACTTTCAACCAAAGTTGCATCCCTTAACATTATATCATTATCATATCATCTTAGAAAACTCATGAACATCAGTTGGAAAGAATTCAAGACTAATCGACAAATAAGAGAAGACTCTAGGCAGAAATATGTCTCCGACTATATAAGGAAAAGACGATGGTCATATATCGGTCATGTCCTACGAATGCAAAACAACAGAATACCACTACAGGCGCTCACTTGGGTTCCTGAGGGTAAGAGGAAAAAAGGAAGACCAAAAGAAACACTCAGAAGAACAATAATAAGAGAAGGAAGAACGTTGGGCCTAAATAATGTGCAAGAGCTAAGAGGAGTGGCGTCACAACGAACAACCTGGAGAGCACTGGTTTCTGCCTTATGCGCCGTGTTTGGTGCTTAAAGAATTTATTATTATTATTATTATATCATCATCATATCATCATCATCAAATCATCATCATCATATCATCATATCATCATCATATCATCATAATCATATCATCATCATCATGTCATCATCATCATCATCATCATCATCATCATCATCATCATCATCATCATCATCATCATCATCATCATCATCATCATCATCATCATCATCATCATCATCATATCATCATCACATCATCTTCATATCATCTTCATATCATCTTCATATCATCATCATCACATCATCATCATCATATCATCTTCATATCATCATCATATTATCATCATATCATTATCATATCTTCATATCATCATCATATCATTATCATATCTTCATATCATCATATCATCATCACATCATCATCTTTATATCATCTTCATATCATCATCGTATCATCATCATATCATCATATCATCATCATATCATCTTCATAACATCATTTCATCATCATTTCATCATCATATCACCATCATATCATCATCATATCATCATCATCATATCATCATCATATCATCGTCATATCATCATAATATCATCATATCCTCATCATATCATCATTTTCCTTTGCGCTCCTCGTTGAGCATGGAGCCACCACTACAGCTGGTCCCCATACAGGAAGCCTGCATCACGTCGTCTTGCAGCAGTGGTTTGTGTGGCTGTTTGGCATGATGAGGTTTCCAGCCCCCGTGCCCTACCCCCATATCAGTTGCCTTGTCAGACAGTACCCGGGGGTGCAGTAGTCATATTCTTTGTTTTGTATTTGTCAGAGACTCCGAGAAAAGCACTTTTTTAAATTAAAGAGCACCGCTTAATTATTTCATCGAGTCATAAAAGTGGATGACAAACTTTCAAAGTTGCAGATCGAGGTTACTGTAATATCACGTTACTGTAAGTAATTTTTTTTTAATTTTTAAATTTTTTTTGTTTGTTAACGACTTTTATTTAACTTCACTTGAGGTTTATATATTTGTGGTGATTCCATTCTTTGAAGTTCAACAATCTCAAGTTTCACTCATCACAGAGAGCTGAAACGTTGGATGCAAACCCCTTCCTTTTGTGGTACATTTAAATTTTTCAAGTTTTGACGAACACTGACCCAGCCGATTTTAAATAATAACTAAACATAATGTTGAATAAGGTGGAGATAACTTCCGTAAAGTGAGAGAAATAATAAACTGCGATTATAGACTGTGTTTCTTATTTGAAAGGGGTGGTTATAAGATAATCGTCCATTACGGAAAAATCCGAAAGCAGTCGGGATTACTAGCACACTTTGCCCCTCCTAAACTCCGTAACGGATAAAGCAAACACGGGAAGAACTTGCATGGACGGCACATTACAGGAGGACTTCGTATGAAATAACTGACGGTGTATGCTCTAAAAGGTAAAAAGAAAGAGAGAGAGTGTGTGTGTGCGTGTGTGAGTCAGTGTAAATTTGTTGTTTATTTTCCTTCGATGTCTGTCACATTTCCATGCGATACGTTTCTTTTAACCACAGACATGTCTCTTCGATCACATTAGGGCGCATTATTATATAGTGTGAATTTTTCCAGGTAGTATTAAATTAGAAAGCGATTAGATTGATTTTCCAGGTGGCGTTTTCATGTTTCAGACAGTGTTATTATTAAAGATATTATATATTTTTGTAGCTCCGCTACACTTGTGAAAGTCTGACACTTTTTGGTACTTGTGTTTGTTGTTCGCCATGTTCAGAGCCACACAATCTGACTAACTTAACAATTGAATTGTTTCAGAATTGTGTGTTGAGCGTGACTTCTTTTAATCTCGATACAATTCTTTGATCTCATCTGACTTGTGTCACGATGGTGACAACCTGTTACTGTTTTTAAAAAATCTAATTTTGGATTTTGACATTTCATAAGTTTCCTATACAGTTATTATGGAAAACCGAGCAGCGCCGGGTACTTACAGCTAATAACATATATTGTAGGTTGTTGACACTTCCCTATGCGTTTTCTATTTATTTAAAAAAATATAATTGCAACTTTTGTGAGAAAACAGATGTACGTTACACTGAGCTTTGTGCAGTTTAGAGCAAAGGTCAGAAGCGCACGATTTTTGTAACATTTCCAGACTGCAAGTCTGGTGTGAAAAAGTTTGTGATTGACGTCCTTGCCGGCACCCCTGAGAGAATTAAATATATAATTTAAATCATTCTCGAGGTAGATGGTATCTATTAGGGCAAAGGTTAACTATTGTGGATAAAAATTAACGATTGTGAGCAAAAGGTAACTATTGCGAACATAAGTAGAAATATAATTTATATTGTGTGAGAAGCAAGTGTGATTTTTATTTTTTAAGTGACGTCGCATCCCCCTCCCCCCGCCCCCATCGTCACACAACGCCACAAAATTTTGACCCCCTTTTCTCTTTCTCTCACTGCGTGACGTCATATGTGGACGACCCCATAGGGCACTGTGTCACTACTGTATGTGGTCCATTTTTCAGGAAGCCCGCATCAAATCATTCATGTGCTCATGAAGCGGTTGGTTCTGTAGCAATCTATTTTACATGATTAGCTTGCCAGCCACGTGATCAGCCTCACGTTATTCGCCTCTTATGACATGTCTGTGGAAGCAGTAGTCATTTTCTTTCGTTTTCTACTCGGAGACAGCCACCCCCCCCACCCCCCCCCCCCCCCCCCCCCCCCCCCCCCCCCCCCCCCCCCCCCCCCCCCCGACCCCCCCCCCCACCACCACGCCCCGCCCCCCCCCCCCCATCCCCCCCCCCCCTCCCCCCCCCCCCCCCCCCCCCCCCCCCCCCCCCCCCCCCCCCCCCCTCCCCCCACCCCCCCACCCCTCCCCCCCCTACCCCCCCCCCCCCCCCCCCTCCTCCCCCCCCCCTCCGCCCTCCCCCCCGCCCCCACCCCCCCCCCCCCCTCGCCCCACCCCCCCCGCCCCCCCCCCCCCCCNCCCCCCCCCCCCCCCCCCCCCGACGTTAATGGGACTGGAGCGTTAAAGCACGTGTTTGTATATAATTTAAAAAACCACAGTTGGTTATTTGTTTTTGGCTGCTCTGTCTTTCTCCTGTGGTTTTTTTTTTCACTTCACCTTTTTGCTCTCTTTACTTCAGCTCTCATGACGTACTAATTTTTCGTTATCCTGTTTAATTTCTCAAATTTATCACTTCACTATGTCCATTCCAACAGTCAGTTTAAAGTGTCTAGGTATTCTTACTATGCTTGTTTCATTTTTTTTTTTTTTTTCTTAACCAGCGGCACTTAGGCTTTCAGCCCTTCGGCCCAATGACATGTCATTGCGAGGCTGAGGAACCTGAGGACTTTCCTTCCAACCCGGTCAGGAGCTTCGCTCCTTCCCATCCACAGAGGGTTTATCACAGGAGCCGTTCAGGCTATTCAGTCAAATTTCCGGCCGTAAACATTTCTTCAAACGCCGACGCCCGGGTTTGAACCATGAACGCCTGGTCGCCAGTACAACGCCGAAGCCATTACACCAGCGCGGCTCCCATATGCTTGTTTCATAGAGATACCCTATTTGGGCAAACTTTGCACAATATTTTGGACCAGTAGCACTTACAAATAATTTTTCATCTAAGCTGAGATATTTACCTGCGGATTGAGTGAAGAGAGACAGGAATAGGAGGAGATATAAATTGAGGAAGGAAGCGATTAAAAAAAAATATACCGACAGAAAACAGCAATTTGAGTATTACATTTCCATTGGTCGGACTGAACACAGCCATTTTTCGCGCAAAATTAAAGACAAAAGTGGGTTATTCTGGGCTTTTAACTGGCGCAGACCAGACAAGATTAGACTCAAACTCTAGATTTTTGTGTGACTCAGATAGACGTCTGGTTAACAGCTACAAGATCGGCAGTTATTTAACGTTGTCGAGAGTTTGTAAATGTGGACACAAATGTGTTTAAATATAGTATTCCATTTACAGGGACGGAGATTTCGAACTGTTCAATGAGGTTGTTTTACAGCTCGCTTGTCTTCCATTTCTTAAGGACTGAACTTTATAATGTTAACCATAAACATAATGGAAGTAGTTTTCTTCTCGTTCTTCTTCCTTATCATCTCCCATTTTATCTTTATCCACTACTTCCTTTTTTTTTCGTCTTCGGCTCATGTTTTCGTCCTTCACTTTTTTATTCTGTCTGATGCAACAGTTTACATTTGTTTTGGTTGTTTATTAAATGAGAGTAAATGCGAATTTTGGCACATGTAATCTTAGACTGCTTTCTTTCCAAACCTCTATTGCTGTAAGCCCACTGATGTAAAAAAGTCAATCAATCAATACCCTTTAGCTCCTTAAACACGAGTTGCTTCCCCTGCCTCGCCCGTAGATACATAATGCCATGTTCCTTGAAAAATGTTCCAATTGAAGCATGGGTTGCCTGTATATGACTGTGTACAGAGTATGGCGCTAGAGTAATGTCATCCACCTGCGCTTGTCGTAACTCTGCTTTGCTACATCGAAATGATGAGTTGAGATACGAGCTATCCAATGTTGGGTGTTGGATGCTCTGCTCAAACTCTTTCTTGGTAGTTTCATAGTTTTCACCATTCTGGTTGTCCGAGTTATGGGGAACAGAGCAATCTCTCACAAACTGTCGAACATCCTGTTGCATACCTGGCCAGAAGTGGTTCAAGGAGACCTTTTTTCCAGGGCACGCAGTCCGTTAAGTTCAGGGGCCACTTGGGCGTGTCCTGTGTTCTCTTTCTCTTGTGTCGACCTGGGTTTCTGTGAAGGATCCCCACGGAAGACATATTTCTCCCTAAAATGAGAGGATAGAGTAAGTCGTGTACTTCTGTGGCATTGCTTTTTGCCCCGCACATATTGGGTTGACACATCAATCTCCGCAACTGGAAGAATCATAGGCTCTATGCTCTTCAGGAGCTCCTTATTTAACCAGCGTATTGATGGGCCTTCACCAAAGATGCGGAAACTAGAGCTGAGTATTCTAAGCCCGAATCAAATAAACAAAGTACTGTGTGGGCACCAACTGTTACCTAATTGGGGGGGGGGGGGGTGACTGGGGCTTTGGTTGCTTACCTGGAAGACATGGTTCCCTGTCGACCTCATCAGCAAGCAAGCGACGTTATAAGGGCCGGTGTTAGGCCTCTAACAATCCAATGTGAAATGTGTGTCATTTTTGCACACTTTGTACCATCGCCTTCCAGTTCCCTGGGCTGAATTGCATTGTTTCTACTTGTGGTGATTCTGTGGTTGTTGTTGTTGTGCCGTTTTATGTGAGATGTTGGTCGTACTATTGGGTTCAGTGAAGGGGCGCTCCTCTCGTTTGGGGTAACTATCGTGTTAGCGCCTTTTAGACGGGTTCACTTCCGACTGGGATCTGGTACCGATCACCAAACAGTACTACCTGATCAATGGTTTTGGCCCGTGCTCCGTCAGGAACCGTCTCATGTCAGGGGTGAGCGAGTCTTTGAATTGCTCCACGATAATCATGTCTTGAAATCCTTCGTACGATTCGTCTAAGGTGCTAAGGGACCCCCACTTCTCCAAGTACATAACAAGAAGTGTAGCGCACTGCTTGTACGACTCGTCTTTCTGCCTCTTGGCTTCCATGAACTTGCTTTGAAACGTTTGTGCATTCAACTGAAAACGTTGAAGCAAGGCTTTTTTCAACAAATCATTATTTTTGTTGTCTTCCGGGGCCATTTTGAGGAAGACATCTTATGCAGTTCCTCTCAGGCTCTGAGATAACTTCATGTTGTATCTCTCCCTATCTAAGTCGTAGCTAGCAGTTAACGACTCAAACCTAGCAAGTTAGCTGTCTATATCTTCCGAAACCTCGAAGTAGACATCTAACTGAAAAGAGGCCGCGCTCGGAACTGCCGCGCGAGTGATGTTCCCCATCACTACCCTGAGAACTCCCCGACCCACTAGCACTGGAACTAGATTCGACTCTCCTCCCTTCAATTTCTAGTTCCCTCATTCTGATTGCGTAGGCTCTGTCGGCCTGTTGCTTCTTTTCTGCTCTTTCGGACTGTTCCTTTGCGAATACTCTCTCTTTTTCAGCCTTCTGCTCATCTAAAGCTCTTTGCTTTTGTTCTCTTTTTCTACGTGTTTCCTTTGAGCTTCTTTCTCTTCGGCTTGGGCCTTTTCGTGCTCACTCTTCTTTCTTCTCTCTCAGCGGCCTTCTCTGCTCTCTCCTTGTCTTTTTTTGCCCTGTCCAGGTCTTTCTTTACAGACCTCTCAACAAACTGAGCTAGATCTTGACCACTCAAACCTAAATCTCTGCCCAAATTTACGTTAAAGGTGTGGAGGTTTTGTGGTTCTGTCATGCTGTGCAAGGAGACTGTTTACAGGCTACACGAAAATTGCAATTGCTACTTAACTAAAATAAAATTAGCCGCTCTAAGTTCAAAATACTAGCTGACTAAATTTATAAAATCCACAACAACAACAAAAACATAAATTAGGTATCAGCAATTGACAGTTTTTTCCTCTTTCAATTATTTTAGAGTTTTGTCAATTATTGAGTTTACTCTCTCAAAATATTCCACCTTCTCATTTATTTATTATTTTATGGCAGCATGTATTATCAGATCTATCTATACTAATAACTAACAATCCTTTTTCAGTCACTCTAACATTTCTTGTCAGCTTTCTTAGGAGAATTAACCGTCAGGTTTCTTAATCCAAGACGAGTCTCCCAAGTGTCATGCGATTTGCCTCTCCTTTGCTCTGCAGTAGTGGTCCACCAGTGGCCACAACTCAAGATTATCAAAAATGGGTCTTCAAAGGTGTCTGCCTTCGCACAAGATTACCCTTGGCAGAGATGTAGATAGAAGGATAATTATGCTTCTATCTCAAGGGAGTATTCACAAGATAATTCAGAAGTCAAGAACAATGCTTCATAGGACAGAGCACTATTAACTTATATCTGATCCGCACCTTTTGTGAAGTTTTAAACAATGGTATGGATTGTTCGAGCCCCCAGCTGGTTTAATTCAGCGAAATTCCTGTTATAAGTATTTTTTGCTTTATAGCTGTAACTATATGTATATGTATATTAAAGATGTTAGATCATACATAATTACTTACTTAGTCATTCCCCATCTACCGTGAGGTGTAGAGGTTTGGAAGAGAGAGCGCCAGACTATCCTCTCGGCCGTCTTCCTCCTGACCTGGTTCCATTCTAGTCCTCGGTCCTTCAAAGATTGTCTAATGTTGTCCTCCCAGCGGACTCTGGGTCGTCCTGGGGATCTGGATCTCTGGCTCTTTGTTTCCCATGCTTGTCGTGGTAGCCGATCTTCTCCCATTCTGCAGACATGGCCAATTCCTTCCAGACTTGCAGGTTGGATTGGAGACATGCCTCTGATTTAGCAATCAGGGTAACATCATCAGCAAATTAAAAAAAAATTAAAAAAATGCCAGCTCTGAAATACATACCTGTCTCATCTTCTAGTACCCCACTGAATACTTTCTTGTTCTCTCCTAACATGCCTTGATGACATCGTCCATGAGGAGTATGAAAAAATAAGGTGACAGGATATCATCTTGTCTTACACCAGTGGTGATCCTGAACTCTTCTGACTTATGGTTTGCTGTCCTCACATAGTTTCTGCAAGACTTGTAGAAGCTCTGTATAGCATGAATCAGAGGTGCTGGAATGTACTTCCTTGCCAAACAGTCCCAAAGTTTGCTCCAGGGGACCCTGTCAAACGCCTTTTCCAGATCTATGAAACAAAGATGGATCTCACTCTTATACTCAAGGGACTTTTCACTCAGCTGTCTGAGTGTGAAGATTAGGTCTTGAGTACTTCGGTTTGCTCGGAATCCGCTCTAGACCTCATCCAATTAAGGCTCAGCTAGGCGACGGAGTCTCTGCTCTAGGATTCTAGAGTAGATGTTACCAGGGACACTATGAAGGAATATGCTTTTATGGTTTCCACATTGTCGATTGTCACTCTTTTTGAAAATTGGTGTAATGATGGCATTCTCCCAATCCTTTGGTATGGTCTTGTTGCACCACGCTGCCTGTAGAACCCTTAAGAGTAATAGGTCACCTGATACTCCCATGTACTTAACCATTTCTGGTGTTATTTCATCATGCTCTGCTGCTTTGCCCATCTTGATTTTCTCCAGTGCTGCCTTCAGTTCTTCCATCTTTATGTCATCTTCACCATCATTGGTTTTCTCTTTTGTGCTAGTGGTTATCATTTCTGATGCTTCACCATGCTCACCATCCAGGAGTTCTGAGAAATATTCTTTCCATCTTTCCATTACTTCCTTCGGGGCAGTAAGCAATTTGCCTTGCTTGTCCTTTATAAATCTGAGAGGGCATTGTTTTTCCTTCCTCGTGTTCTTTAGGGTCTTATAGAACAATTTCTGGTTTTCTTGAGCATCTTTTTTCTAGCTTTTCTCCAAATTTTCCCCAGGACTTCTGTTTTGCAGCTAGCACCTTGTTCTTTGCTTCTGTTCTGAGTGTCACATATTCTCTATATTTCTCCATTTGTCCTGTTGTGTTTTTAGCTCCTAAGTATTGTTTCCATACCATTTTCTTCTCTCTTATTTTCACTTTGACTTCCTCTGTCCACCAAGGTGTCATCTTTCACTTGTTCCCAAGTTGGACTTCACCACATGCTTCTGCAACAGCTGTCTTTATAATGTCCTGAATTTAAGCCAGAGGGTTTCCAAATCATCAGGTTGTTCTTCTGTATTGCTCAAAGCTGCAGCAATGAGCCCCTGATATATGATCTTAATTTCTGGCTCTCTCGTTTACTTAGTTTCCAACTCCAGACTCTAGCATCCCGGACATTTTTGAATGAGCTCCTCCTAACAATGGCATAGTCGATCACTGACTTCTCATTCTTTGTTGGTTCACATCTAGTGTATGCATGTATGCGCTTATGGGGGAACTTTGTGTTTGTAATGATCAGATTCTGCTCACTGCAGAATCTAAATAGTCGCTTTCTATTGTCATTGAGAGTATCTTCTCCATATCTTCCGATAACTCCACCCCATCTAGCATGGCCATTTCCAACTCTGGCACTGAAATCTCCGAGCATGGTAATTTCATTTAGGCAGTCATCCACTGTCCTTTGAAGCAGCTCGAAGAATTCCTCCTTGACCTCTGCTCTCACATCCTCATTTGGCCCATACACTATGACCAGGTTGACTATGGTTTCTCCTTCTTTTAGTTTTACAACCATAATGCGCTCCGAGACAAAGTTCCATCCCTTGATACTATCTTTTTGGTTTTTGGCCACAATGCAACCCACGCCCCCTTTAGCTCTTTCAGCTGTGGGAACACCAATGTAGAGCAGCGTGTTGCCATCGAGATCCATAACTCCTTGTCCTTTTTTCTTTGTTTCCGTTATAGCCAGGATTTCTAGTTTTGCTTTCCTCATCTCTTCCACCAGCTCCTCTTCTTTCCCATTTATACTTCTTGTGTTCCAAGTCCCATAAGTCGTAGTCCGTAGTCCGGGACCGAAGACGCATCAAAAGTGAGGAATGCAGTAATCGACCCATATCTTGACTGCTTGCCGTCAGGGTCAGCGAACCAAAGCTGACCAAGACCCTACTCAACCTCCAAGTGGTGGTCCTGGAAACAGGCTGCATCACTGCAGTCTGGCTGAGAGAGTAGGGATCGAAGAGAGAAGGCTAACCCGGTCCCAAAAATGCCATGCCGAAGCCGGATGTGTCGGGCCGAAAGGCGCAGATATCGCAGCTTTGCTGTAAACGGCGACACGACGTAACAAACGTCCTTTTTAAGACGAACTCAGAAGAAGAAGAAGAAATAGTCCGTAGTCCGTTCCAATTCGTCGCCTTTAGAATCCGTCCGGTTTTCTCTCTTGTAGTTCGCGTAATCATGATTTAAAGCAAACAGGTGATTGGCCTGTTGTGCCTTTGCATGGTGGAGGGGCTGACTTCTTTACGGCCTACATGCAGACCGCCCTCCTTCTTTTTTAGCCGGGCTTGGGACCGGCCTAGGCGGAGTTTTAGATCATACATGTGCTCTCTTATCTATAAGAACTGAATCAACTACGAATTTGCAAAATAACATATAACAAATTTAATAATCAATTAGTCTTTAACAAATTTAAATAAATATGGATGACAGCGACTTAAGAGGGTTTTTAAAAATTGTCTTCGCTGAGACTTAATTGGGGACTGATGATTATTGTCCGTTGCTTGCGCCCGTTACAAAAAACTTAACTGTCTGAGTACTACATTGGGTTGTTGTCAGGTCTTTTGTGATGAGGACTCTTTTCTAGAGGCGTCTAGATGAACTTCACTCCCAATGTCAAGGTGGGTGTCTTCACAAAGTGTCCACTGTAGGTAGTTGGTGTCGAACCCAGCTTGAATCACAAGATAATAGCGAAGAATCTTACTTCAGACTAGTCTCTTGTAAGTGTTACTTCGTACCACGAACAGTAATGTAGTCTCGTACCACGAACTTTAGGAAAAATAAAATTACAAATGCCTTTGCTAAGTACATTTGTGGACTGTAGATTAACAGGCGGTTTGTCTTGCTGCTACCCACCAATGTTAGACTTTCTGAATAATTATTCTTCCTGAGTATACATAGGATAACTCATGAAATACGATTAGAAATCACCGTTATTCTTCTGGTTACATAAATGGGGAAAATGTGTCTCGACAGCGCGAGCGCAATGATTTGCCTGAACTAACATTATAAAAGTACACATATCTCACAAAATGATACTATACACCTGTTATGATTAAAATTCATAACGATTGTGTCTATATAATAGGTAGCTCGTCTAGGCTCCTTTTTTGTTTATTTTATACGTGGTCACTAATTAATACGGAAAGTGACGTCATGCCGATATGCTTGGCTGGCTCATGTGAAGCTAGAGAAGTGCGGGGCCTTCTACCAGTGTGTGTCATGGCGAGTGGACGCATGTGTTTGAGCTGCGGAATTATATATATATATATATATATATATATATATATATATATATATATATATATATATATATATATATATATATATATATATATATATATATATATATAACAAGGTTATAAATGAAAAGGACAGCGTTCCAGACATGAACGGACCGCTTAAAGTTATATCGATGACTGCATATAATATGCCATTTGTGTATTGGCTTGATCTGTATTCCCTTTGGAGCAGCGTTAATTGATAAATAAAATGTATATCGTCCACTTCGTCCATTGTGGCTTAAATAATTCAGAGTGATGTTGGCTTGTTGCGGTTGTCGTAGATTTTATTGAGATAGGTTGAAGATGGTTTAAGGTCCCGTCTGAGCAGAGGTGATAATGGTAAACTATGTGAGAATAAGAGGTAAGAAATAGCTTTATTTTTCCCAAGGGGGTGAGAGTGTAAGAGAAAGGACAGTCTCTGGATTGAGTAATTGCTCTAATCCCAGCCTATCTCACGACAATATTTAACTAGACTTACTTTCTCTCTTGGTACATATATATCAGTTACACTTCACTAACATATACACAATTCTGTGACATAATACGTACAGACGTGAACCAAGCTATGGATAACATATACTGGGCAGGGGTTTGACCAACACGATAGCTTAGGTTTTTTTATGTTTATTATCTTAGAAAAAAATCACATCAATATTATCTATCAGAATGTATAGTTTACAGACATAAAAAATGCAAGAAAATTTATTAACCCAGTAGGCTCTCCTCTATTGCAAAGGAATCCCAAAGTAGATCCTGACAGAGGTAATTAACCCAAAAGATTACAGTTAATAATAATATGTATAGGGATAGACGATAAAGTAAAAGAACCAAGTCTCTAGTTAATCTATCCTGAAACAAAGAAGACAAGAAAATGATATAACAGTATTTGCGAAACCGAAATGACTGAAGTGAGTATAATGATTATACAAAATATGAAATATTCATTTCTCTTTCTTACAGTCTGTCAGTCTGTGGCCACAAGCAATCAGCAATTACACTTACCTACTACTCTTTAACACATCTGTGTATCTTTGACATATTTCAGGGTGGTGCTATCCAAGGGATCCCAAGTTCCTCCAAGAATGATTAATTTTTCCTAATGGGGAACGTCCGCTTAATTAATGCTAATATTATGTGTCAAAAAGTTCACGTCAGGTAGTGCAGGTAAATATATATTGCGATCAAAATGTTCACCATGGGCAGCACACAGATGTCCGATACTTACGGAAAATGTCTGGTGGGTACACTGTTAGAAAACCAATAAGGATAAGCAAAGGATCTCCTATCTATTTTTTTTATATCTCACTCTGGGTTTGGGTGCCGGTTATGGACCCAAGTAATCCTTTTTCTGGATAAATCCACTTGAGAAAAGAAAAAAAAACTACGATAGTCAATATTCTGGAAACAATGTTTATATATATAGATATTTGGCCACCACAGGCGGATCAGATTTGCTGTGAACAATCAGGGTACTTTCTTGTCCAGTTCTGATGTTTTATTCTTTAAATGTTTATATGTGGGGACTCTCTCTGTAAGAAGACAAGAGAACCGCACAGGTCCAAATTTAAGACCCAATAATATTTTAAGAATGTTTTCTGGAGCTATTCAGACCGCTAGATCACAGGGTTGATCGCCTAGATGTAGAAAAAACAAACATTTTAACAATGATATCATTGTCATATTCTACGCTCGTTAGGTAAGACCTCTAGATCACTCCGGTATTAAATTATATTTAAAGCCCACAAAACTCTAGTAATTTACAAAATTACGCATGATGAATAAAAGTATATTTATCTCTAATTATCAGTCGCCTAGCGTATATTAATTAATTTAAAGCGTCTCTTACTGGGGGAATAGCAAGAAATTAAATTTACTTATTACAGCTGGAACTATTTAATATGCTTATTTAATAAACACAGAAATCCCAGTGAAAACATTAACATGTTAAGACACTCAAAATTCTAATATATATATATGATTACCGCCACACAGGAAAGGACTCTCTCCACGAATCTTAAGAAATTATCTATATAAAACTCCAAGATTCGCGCTAGCAGATATCACCAATTCCTGGGGCAGACTGATGATGAATTTTCTAAAACTGCGCTAATATACTGAATTGGCCCATGCCCCCATGGCTGGCAAACGCACCTGCGAATTCTTCGTCCATTCTATTATCAGGTGTTAAACAGAGGGTTCTGATCTCGGCTCTTGACGTTGTAACTTGATCTCTTGTGGTCTCCCTCTCTGTGGGAATGTCAGTAAGAGATACCGCCGCGAGAGAAGACAACAAAAGGGCGAATGTCCAGGAAACCTATGGCATACCAAACCAGCAATCGTGGGAATGACTCGAGTTGTTTAGTTGAAAGAGAGGTTTAGTTGTAATTAAAGAGAGGCTCGATTTTCATACGTCACAGTCGTCCCCTCTTGAAGACATGAAACCGTTTCATGTTTCATTTATGACAATGGAGCTCTCTTGATCAGTAACTTGCAGGTGATTGTTGTTTTCGCTTTCCACCTCCTCTTCCGTGCTCCAATTTCTACTCATAAAATCTGCTCCCACATTCTTTTTTCCAGGAATGTATTCCACTTTGAAAGAGTACACGCTTAGTAGCAAGGCCCAGCGCATGATCCTCGCGTTGAATTCCTTATTCGCTCCAAGAAAAGCAAAAGAAGCGTGGTCTGTTTGCACCGTGAATGTTACTCCGTAAAGGTATTCATGGTATTTCCTTATGCCATGAACCAGTGCTAGACACTCTCTTTCAACGGTGGAATAGTTACGTTCTGCAGCATTCAGTTTACGGCTGCCATACGCAACTGGAAATAACAGATTCGGATCGGTGTCATCTGCTTGGAGCAGGGTTGACCCGATGCTCTGACCCGAAGCGTCGACCCGCAATATAAAAGGTTTCTTGAGGCCAGGTAGTCTCAAAATGGGGTATTCAGACAATTGACCTTTTAAAGTGACGTAAGCTTGTTCGCACTTCGAATCCCAAATAACCTTGTCCGGGCGCCCTTTTTTGTAAGGTCAGTAAGGGGTGCCGTTAGCCCGTTGAAATTCTTGATAAATTTCTGATAGTAAGCACACAGTGATAGAAAAGAACGGGTGTCGTTCTTCGTTCGGGGTCTTTTTGCTGCAACTATTTTCTCAATGTTCTTGGTAACTGGCCACATGCAGCCTTGAGAAATGGTATGTCCCAGGAAGTCTAGCTTTTGAAATTCGATGAGACATTTGCTAGGTCTGGCTGTGAGACCAGTTTCCTGTAGTCGCCTGAAGAGCATAGCAACCGTAGCAATATGTTCATCATAGTTTTCCGATGCAATTAATATGTCATCCATGAAATTATGGATATGGGGACTTTGCAAGTGTTCTAAAAGCTTCCTCATCATTCTGGTGAAGACTCCTGGTACGTTGTGCAATCCGAACGGCATTACGTTGAAAGTGTAGTGTCCTTCACTGGTGCTAAAAGTTAACAAAGGCTTAACTTCCTCCTTGACTGGTATTTGGTAGTAACCTTTACTGAAGTCAATCTTTGAGAAAATTCTTGCCTTGCTAAGCTTAGTGAACAGCTCAGAAGCGCTCTGTAGAGGTTCGGGCTGGAATTCCGTTACTGTGTTAAGTAAACGGTAATCTATGCACAGCCGAACTTCCTTATTGGGCTTCTGTAACAGTACTACACTATAACTGTAAGGAGAGGTAGACTCACTGATAATTTCGGCTTGACATAGCTTGTCTATCTCTCCGCGTATTGCATCAGCTTTAGCGTACGGAATGGGGTAAACTCTGGTTCGAACAGGGGTCTCGTTGGTCAGTTTCATATCGAATTCTATGAGATTTGTTCGACCAGGTACATCCGTTAAGACTGCAGTGTACTGTTTCAGTAGCGCCCTGGTTTCTGTCTGTTGTGCTTCCGAGAGATTTTCGCTGAATTTGACATCTTTGAAAGATTCCGTTTGTTGCAATGGATACTCCATGCAACTATCGTCATCTTCCTCATCTTCCGTCGCTATGGCGACCGCCAGGAGATGTTCGGAGGACGGCACCGGTCTTTCCAAGTATTTCTTTAGCAGATTTACGTGGTAGACCTTCTCCTTTCCTTTAATAGAGATCTTGTAGTTAGTGCGGGAGATCTTTTTAAGGACGGTAAACGGCCCTTGCCATCCGATGCGAAGTTTGTTGTTTCCGGTTGGAAGTAGCAACAAAACTTTCTCCCCTGGTTGGAGTTCTCTCTCTTTCGCTGCTTTATTGTATCGTTGAGCGTGCTTTCTTAAGGTTGGTTGTTGCTAGGTCCCATTGTAACCTTTCCTTGAGCTCTGATACATATTTGCTTGCTGAGACGACTGTCTCGTCAGCCTTCTGGTCTGTCAGGGACCGAAGTAAGGCTTCTAGCGGCCCCTTAATAGGTCTGCCGAATAAAAGTGTAGCTGGTGGAAATCCTGTAAATGCCTGGGGAACCTCCCTGTAAGCGAATAAGGCTGTAGGAATGAAAAGGTCCCAATCTTCAGGTTTCTCTTGTCCCAGCTTACGTAACATAATGGTGAGGCTACCGTTGAAGCGCTCCACGAGCTCATTTCCGGCCGGATGGTAGGGGCTTGGGTGGATGTGTTTGGCCCTCAAGATCTTAAAGATCTCCTCCATTAACAGGCTACGGAATTGGGATCCGTTATCCGTCAAAACTTGTTGAGGGAATCCCAACGGTGTAAATATCTGCACTAGGGCTTCTGCGACATGCTTGGAATCCGTGCATGTTAGCGGTATAGCTTCTGCCCACATAGTGCATGTGTCGACTATAGTCAGGATAAACCTGTTCCTTCGTTTAGTCCTTTCTAAGGGTCCTACAATGTCGACAGCAACCCGTTCAAATGGAGTCCCCCCTACTGGCATTTCACCCATGGGAACCGGGGGTGTCCAATGCTTGGGTGCCACACGTTGGCACTGGGCGCAAGATTTCACGTACCTGATAATATCATAGTTCATTCATGGCCACCAGTAGTGGGTCGATATTCGCTGAATAGTGGCGTTTTGTCCCATATGTCCGCTAAAGGGAAGAGAGTGCCCCATTTCTAAGATTTGGTTTCTGTACTGTTTCGGTACTAGGAGCTGGTTATGCCCTTGATCAGGTTTGCCCGTTCTGCGATACAGTACACCATCCTTAGAGAAGATGTCTCCGTTGTGTCTGGGGTCCGTAGCCATTGGCAGTTTCCTAAAGCAGGGCTCCAAGGTAGGGTACTTTTGTTGCGCCTCTTTTAGTTCCATAGGTAACAAATTTGGCGCAGGCTCCCATTCCTTCTGGGCTTGCTCTCTTGCGGTTACTGCTGCCACAATCGGCTCTTTCGGTCTCCCAATAAACACGTATCTACATCCAAGTATAACTGGGTAGATAGGATCATCCATAATGGCCGCTTTAATAACACCTTTGACAAAATCAGAGTGTATTTCCACCAGTGCGATAGGAAGCGTTTTGCGTGCGTCACTCTTGAAAACTCCACATAGTTTGACGGTGTCTTCTGTCTCTTGACCGGGTTTGACCAGGTGCCTTGCGACTATACAGTCAAAGGATAAACCCGTGTCAAAAAGACAAGATGTTGAAATCCCGTTCAAAATAACAGTTCCTCGCGTTGAGGGCCTCTCCCCCTCAGGTTGAGAATCACTGACATTGATTCTTCCTTGCGAGGCTGTTTGCAAGCATCCGATGCGATTTGGCCCGGTGTGCTTGCCCTGATCAGATGTCCCGTGCGCAGGGGTTTTTCCTTTGTCACCCTGTCCTTTCTGGCCGCGCTGCCACGTAGGACGGTGGGGTTGATCAGGATTGTTGTGGGTGGGATATCTCGTTTTGAAGAATTTCGATTTTTCCTGTGGAGGATGTTGGGGTACGGCTTCTCGTTGGTTATGGTGATGGGAAGAATGGGAAGACTGCTCTAGATTATTTTTTCGAGCAGGCTCATCTGTCGGTTTGCGTTTGGTGCTGGGAAGCTCGGCCATAGCATTTATGTACCGTTCAGACTTACTGAGAATGTCATCTAACTTGACTGCGCCTTGTTCAGCCAGGAATCTACGGGTTTCACTTGACAAAGTGGTTTTTATTTGTTCTATAAGAACGAACTCCTCAAGACCTTCGTAGGTGAGAGGGAGCTCGGAAAGCTCCATGCACTTTGCCAAATATCCCTTCAGCCGTGAAGAAAACTTCTGAAATGTTTCAGTGCTCTCCTTTCTGCTGTTTCTGAACATTTGCAGAAACTTACGAGCGTTCATTTCGAAACGCTCCAGTAAAGCCTTCTTTAGCATGTCGTAGTTGTCTTGACTGCTTCCCAGTTTCATGTAGACTTCATAAGCACTACCTTTCAAAGCCTGTGAAAGCTTTAGGCACCACCGGGAACTCTCTAACCCATACAGATTTGCCATTCTCTCAAATTTTTCTAGAAACGAGTCAATTTTCTCATTGGGGCTTGGGAAGGGTTCCAGGGCGAAAGACATAGCTGTGAGTTGGGGAGAATGAGTGCTGGAGTGATCAGTTAACGATGAATGGGGAGATGACGGCTCTCCATTGCTGGAAGTAGAGGCAGCCCCGCGACTTTGGACTTCTAGAGCCTTAAGCGCCAACTCGTGCTGTCTCTCCTTCTCTCGTTCCTCGTATTGTCTCTCCTTCTCTCTTTCGTTTGCCCTGCGAGCTTCCATCTCTGCCTCAATTTTCTTCTGCTCTAATAGAGATTGACGCTCTTCCGCTTCTTTCCTATCCGCTTTATCTTCCTTCTCTCTAGCTTCTGCTACTTTCTGCTCCGCGTCATATCGGTCAAGTTCTGTGTTGACGAATGCGGTCACTTCCTCTCCTTGCAATCCTGTCTCCCTTGCTTCCTCTCTCAGCATAGTCCTAAGTTTTACACGCTCAGCCATGTTAGAGAACTGAATGCCACTCACCCGAGGAAAAAAAGAAGGAAAGAAGGAGAAAAACTATATCCTTAGCCGCTTACGAGAAAAACCAACAAAGATGTTATTCTTTACCCTGAGATACCTCCTCCTGTTATCAGTTTACTAATCTATCGCTGTTATCTCTGGCACTTAGGTTCCTAATACAGACGACTTAATCCAAAAGTGGTAGATCAGATAACCTGGAAAAACTACTATTACTAACGGTGGAGAAAAATATTTTCATTAAAAAAAACAATTTAAGGAGAAAAAAAAATTTCCTTAAAAAAATTAAACTCCACCCCAAAACTCGCCCACTGAAGTCAGTTAAGAGAAGGGACGTTATTAACTTGACTAAAAAGCCAGAACAAGCCGTCCTTTGCTTAGCTCAACTCTGCTGCTTCAAAAAAAAACCCTAGTGATTGATAAACAATCACGCGAAATAGCGGTCTGATACAAAATTACCAAATATCATATATTCAACAAAGATTATTATCAAAACAAGTTTCCCGTAACTATTGCTGTGGAAAGAAACAAATCCTATATGTGTGTATGGTCAAACACCCAGTAACTAAGAGCATTGTCTAGGAGGTAATTATTTATTCCTTAAATCACAAGACAAACTCACAACACACTCTATCTAGATGAAACTTCTGATTCAGTATCAGAATTTAGACATTCATCTAGACTCAAACTTAAATCTTAATCGCGCGACGAGCCGACCATTTATGTCGTAGATTTTATTGAGATAGGTTGAAGATTGTTTAAGGTCCCGTCTGAGCAGAGGTGATAATGGTAAACTATGTGAGAATAAGGGGTAAGAAATAGCTTTATTTTTCCCAAGGGGGTGAGAGTGTAAGAGAAAGGACAGTCTCTGGATTGAGTAATTGCTCTAATCCCAGCCTATCTCACGACAATATTTAACTAGACTTACTTTCTCTCTTACTTACTTACTTAGTCGTTCCCCTTCTACCGTGAGGTGTAGAGGTTTGGAAGAGAGAGCGCCAGACTATTCTATCGGCTGTCTTCCTCCTGGCCTGGTTCCATTCTAGTCCTCGGTCCTTCAAAGATTGTCTAATGTTGTCCTCCCAGCGGACTCTGGGTCGTCCTCGGGGTCTGGATCCTTGGCTCTTTGTTTCCCATGCTTGTCGTGGTAGCCGATCTTCTCCCATTCTGCAGACATGGCCAAACCATCTTAGTTGGGACTGTTCTACTTGGGTCTGTAGGGGGTGGCATTTTAGGCCTTGACGTATCGTCTGGTTGCGTACCATGACTCTTCTTGTTACTTCAACCACCTTCCTCAGATACCTCATTTCTGAGGTTTGGATCTGGCTTTTATTTGTTGTAGTCATTGCCCATGACTCGCATCCATATGTCAAGACTGGGACATAGGTGGAGCGGTATACAGCCATCTTCGTTTTCTTACCAACCTCTCTCTTGCTGAGGAATCCTCGATTTATGGCCTGAAAAAGTCTCCCAGCTGCTGCTTTTCGAGTGGCCAACTCTTCTTTGATGCCTCCCTTTTGGTCTATAATAGCTCCGAGGTATTTAAAGTGGTCAACCTGCTCCAGGACCTGTTCTCCCAGCTTAATCTGATGCCTTCTTTTTTCTCGTGATATCACCATGGATTTTGTTTTAGAGCTGCTTATGACCATCCCTCTCTTCTCCAGCTCTTCCTTCCAGACTTGCAGGTTGGATTGGAGATGTGCCTCTGATTTCTTACTTTCTCTCTTGGTACATATATATCAGTTACACTTCACTTACATATACACAATTCTGTGACATAATACGTACAGACGTGAACCAAGCTATGGATAACATACTGGGCAGGGGTTTGACCAACACGATAGCTTAGGTTTTTTATGTTTATTATCTTAGAAAAAAATCACATCAATATTATCTATCAGAACGTATAGTTTACAGACATAAAAAATGCAAGAAAATTTATTAACCCAATAGGCTCTCCTCTATTGCAAAGGAATCCCAAAGTAGATCCTGACAGAGGTAATTAACCCAAAAGATTACAGTTAATAATAATATGTATTGGGATAGACGATAAAGTAAAAGAACCAAGTCTCTAGTTAATCTATCCTGAAACAAAGAAGACAAGAAAATGATATAACAGTATTTGCGAACCCGAAATGACTGAAGTGAGTATAATGATTATACAAAATATGAAATATTCATTTCTCTTTCTTACAGTCTGTCAGTCTGTGGCCACAAGCAATCAACAATTACACTTACCTACTACTCTTTAACAAATCTGTGTATCTTTGACATATTTCAGGGTGGTGCTAGTCAAGGGACCCCAGTTCCTCCAAGAATGATTAATTTTTCCTAATGGGGAACGTCCGCTTAAATAATGCTAATATTATGTGTCAAAAAGTTCACGTCAGGTAGTGCAGGTAAATATATATTGCGATCAAAATGTTCACCATGGGCAGCACACAGATGTCCGATATTTACGGAAAATGTCTGGTGGGTACACTGTTAGAAAACCAATAAGGATAAGCAAAGGATCTCCTATCTGTTTTTTTTATCTCTCACTCTGGGGTTGGGTGCCGGTTATGGACCCAAGTATTCCTTTTTCTGGATAAATCCACTTGAGAAAAGAAAAAAAAACTACGATAGTCAATATTCTGGAAACAATGTTTATATATATAGATATTTGGCCACCACAGGCGGATCAGATTTGCTGTGAACAATCTGGGTACTTTCTTGTCCAGTTCTGATGTTTTATTCTTTAAATGTTTATATGTGGGGACTCTCTCTGTAAGAAGACAAGAGAACCGCACAGGTCCAAATTTAAGACCCAATAATATTTTAAGAATGTTTTCTGGAGCTATTCAGACCGCTAGATCACAGGGTTGATCGCCTAGATGTAGAAAAAACAAACATTTTAACAATGATATCATTATTATATTCTACACTCGTTAGGTAAGACCTCTAGGTCACTCCGGTATTAAATTATATTTAAAGCCCACAAAACTCTAGTAATTTACAAAATTACGCATGATGAATAAAAGTATATTTATCTCTAATTATCAGTCGCCTAGCGTATATTAATTAATTTAAAGCGTCTCTTACTGGGGGAATAGCAAGAAATTAAATTTACTTATTACAGCTGGAACTATTTAATATGCTTATTTAATAAACACAGAAATCCCAGTGAAAACATTAACATGTTAAGACACTCAAAATTCTAATATATATATATGATTACCGCCACACAGGAAAGGACTCTCTCCGCGAATCTTAAGAAATTATCTATATAAAACTCCAAGATTCGCGCTAGCAGATATCACCAATTCCTGGGGCAGACTGATGATGAATTTTCTAAAACTGCGCTAATATACTGAATCGGCCCATGTCCCCATGGCTGGCAAACGCACCTGCGAATTCTTCGTCCATTCTATTATCAGGTGTTAAACAGAGGGTTCTGATCTCGGCTCTTGACGTTGTAACCTGATCTCCTGTGGTCTGCCTCTCTGTGGGAATGTCAGTAAGAGATACCGCCGCGAGAGAAGACAACAAAAGGGCGAATGTCCAGATAACTTATGGCATACCAAACCAGCAATCGTGGGAATGACTCGAGTTGTTTAGTTGTAAGAGAGGTTTAGTTGTAATTAAAGAGAGGCTCGATTTTCATACGTCACAGCGATGTCTTATACGTTTACTACCCTAGACGTGATCTTGGCCACATGAACCATCCTGTCACTACAAACTAACATTATAATATAAAAGACACACAACAACAGCCTAGGTACATGTGAGGTAATCATCTCACTGCTCCACTCTGAGTCTGGAGTCGCTTCTACTTTCACTTTCCTGAGCGAACTAGCAAGAAGCAATCACCAGCGCTTGCTGTAGCGGTTTATGAATTTCAATCAATACCCTTTTGCTCCCCGAGGAGCATAGGCCTTCAACAAACACTCATCATTGTCTCCTCTGTATCCAGTTCTCTTCTCCATATGTTTTTTGGTCTACCTCTGAATCTCTTTCCCTGTGTATTCCAGAACAATGACTGCCTTGTCCCATTCTGAAAGTGCCTTCTGTGCTTCCCTAGACAGCATTATAGCCACCCCTTCACTGTGGTGGGCTCTTTCCTCCTCATGTCCTGAGGACAACACCATTTCCCCTGTGATCAATCTCCTCCTCTCTATGCCCTGTTACTGTGTCTCGCAGAGACCCAGGATATCAATCCTGTAATTTGTTATCTCCGCTGCTACCTGTGCAGTTTTCCCTTGTTTACATAGAGTGCGAACATTCCAGGTGCCAATCCTGGAGATTTTCCTGGACGAAAAAAGGTTAGTCGGCAACTCAGACTCTTTTTGGCTTTCTCTGGGTTGCTTCATGCGCCTCCTTTCCAGAGGACGTTCTTCTGTTTTGGGCGGCTGAGTTGATTTATATTCTGTATTTGACTTGTCCATGTTTGTTGAAGTTTTTGGTAACAAGTTTTTTAAGGGATGGGGTAACCAGCCCCATGCCAAACCCCAATTAGTCGCTTTTTACGACATGCATGGTAGGGTACAGTGTTACTATTCTTTGCTCCCCTTTCGGGCCCCGGTAACACACAGTTTGTGAATATACTATTTTTATATGTTGAGATTGCCAGCCTCGTATGACTTGTATAACCATTTAGCAAGTAACATGTCACATTCACTTTGTAAAATATGTGTTCACAACTTACCCCAAATGTGAGATACAATCTCCTGGCACAATAGAATGGACACAGCAACATTGATTTGATGCTTCGAATTCTCGGTCTGGAGTAGTTTCAGAATCCCTTTTATGACTTGTGCTTTCTGATCCCTTAAGTTTCCAGTCTTTGTATTTAAAATTGAGGTCTGTCTTTTAAGTTATAAAGACGCCCAAATACTTCGATCTGTCACTTTTTAAATTTTGGAATTCTTTGTCCAAACCTTCTCTCTGGCTACTGGAAGTTGTTACTCGACGTTTGTTGAAAATGAAGTCTGATCTGTGTCTCCGACTTCGCTAGATTATATTTCCTTTTCGTAGTCCACGTCCCATATGGTATTTTAGATAAACTTGCCAATGAGAACAACAGTTTATTTCAGGCTCTCGATTTAGCCCAATCCTGTCTCTTTACAACTATGTGGGTCGGGGTGTTAAATCATTACTATCCCCCGCGTGTTTTAAAATTTCAGTTTTAAAATTTAAACTCGTGACCTCTTTCAAATATGGCAGTAATACTTCCTATTGCGTTTGTGCAAACTCACAAACACATTGGTGAACTTATGTCCTGGCTAATACCTTTCCCAACATAATCTCCCCACACGGGTTATCTGTATTATTGATACAGAAATGGGCCATCGGAAGCGATTACATATTATCACCTGTGTTTACGTACATCTCCCAGACGGATTTCCCAGACTGACAATCTAGCTTTCTCTCCGTCGATCATACGAGACCTCCTTGTATCAACAATGACCGTCTCTATCAAAGGTGGCTAGACGACTTAAGTGATAGAAGTATTAACCGCTGACCTGTCTAATTAGCCTAGTAATAAAACGATTCACATGGTGAAACGGAAAACAAAGTATGGGAGTGACTAGGCAAGAATGTAGGTGCATAAAATTTGCCAAATGTTAGGACGATGAGTGTGAAAAATGAAGAAATAAATCGATAATGCAGGAGAGAACGAAGAATGCAGAAGGACGTACACAAATATCGTCACACCACCTCGTAAAAAAACTGTTTACCAAAAAAACTTCAACAAACCATGGACAAGTCAAATATAGAATATAAATCAATACAGACGCCCAAGACAGAAGAAGATGCAAATAGTGGGAACAAACAAATACTCTAGAAATCACACGTAATAACGATGGGATTAGATCATCAAAGAGACCTCCCATCTTTATACAGATCTGAACATCATGTTTAGTTCTCAACAGCATATGTACTCACATTTATCACTTCATTAAGTCCGTTCCTATAGTCAGTTTTAAGAATCTAGAATTTAAAATCTAGAGCTGGTTCCATTGCAAGAAGTGTGCGACAAAACCCTTTGTAGTAACAAAAACGTAACAGAACATTTGTACACCGACAAATAATTAGAAATAGATCCGTACACCGACAAGAACGTAGCAGAATATTGGTGCACTAAAACACTGATCAGAATCTCCTTGCACTAGTGTAAACATTTCAGTACATTAGTTCATTAAACATGGACAATGAACAATCAAAGAGGAAAGAACTGAGACCTTTAAGATGTGGATATATAGAAGAACGGGGCATGTGTCACGAAAAGAGAAGAAAACAAATAAAGAGGTTATACAAAACCGTGGAATAAAAAGAGAATTAATGAAGGTGATCAAAATTAGGCAGCTAAAATATTTTGACCATGTGAAAATTCATAACTTTCTGAAAACCATAATAGATGGAAGAGTTGAAGGTAAACTTGCAAGAGGAAGACAGCGCTATAAGTGAGAAGATAACATCAAGAGATGGACAGGAAAGAGTCAATCAGAGAACACTGTTAAGAGAAGAGACAGAAGACGTTGTAGATCCATGACAGCCAACCTTCGATGTAGAAAAGGCAGCTGATGATGATGATGGGTTCTTTAACAGCTCTGTTCCGTGTCGTATAGTTAATTATTCCGGAGATATTCTCCGTGGCCAAAGTAGACTCTAAGGGCAGTCACACAACACGTAATCAGCATAACGGTACTGACCAACACCTCCTTCACAATTTTACAAACATGCAGTTTATTAGGTTTGACAAACAGCTCAATGGTAATAGATATATAGGCCCAAAGGCAAATGCAGTAGTACGTATGTCCAGTCCGATCCCTATCAAACGCTGGTCATTGACAATCATTCAAACTTTATTTAATATAGTCCTTTGGACATTTTTATGAATATGCACACATTTCCTTACTAGAATAAGCCAGGGACACCTCAACCAAGTATATTGATGTCCTGGTGATGGAATAATTCAGGAAAAACACAGAATACTGCAGGAGCTCAAAACACACACGTCCGCTCACTTCCAAACACAAGCCGCATCTCTCTTGCAGACGATCACCTCACTTCTGCTTCAAATTTGTTCACGTCTGCCAGTAAACCATATCGGCATGACGTCACTTCTTTTATTAATAAGTGATTCCGTATAAAATAAAGAAAAAAGGAGCCCTGTTGAGCTGCCTATTATACCGACATAATCGTTATGAATTTTAACCATAACAAGCTCATAAATGTTTAGCAGAACCATAGTGAACTGACATAAATTTAGCAAAATCACCTTGAATTAAGAGGAATTCAGTACAATTTCTACACATTAAAACAATACAGTAGTTCTGAACATAGTGACGACTGTCGAGAAATTTGACTAAAAACAAAATTATTTTCGGTTGAACTTTCGAAACAATCGACAGTACTTTTAGCGCCTGAATGTAGACACAAATTTTACAGAAGGCGGAAATTTAGAAAGACAAGCTGAAATAAAGGTACACAACTTCAAAGCTGTAGCCACGAACTGTATCAATTACTTAAATATCCTAAAACCTCATTACTGGCGAAATAGTAAATCTTTAATTTTATATATGTTCGCCCATCTTAGTTCCCAGAGGTCTCTGAAGAGACAAAGAAATAAAAATGACAACTGCATCCTCAAGCATGTCGTAAAAAGCGACCAGTATCAGATTAACCATAGAGTTAGAAACCTCAACATGTAAAACAAATTGATACAGAAACAACTGCTGTTTAAGCATGCGATTAATTGATGCAGGCTCCCTGCGAGAGAACCAGCTGCATTGACGGCTCCGTGCTCACTTAAGAGCGCAAAGGAAAAAGATGATGATGATAATAATCATACATACCCTATATAACTAAAGCCACACATAGTCATGTGATAAGCGCAGGTGCAAAATCTTAAACATTGCGCAAGCAACTTTCAAAATAAAGGTAGATGAAGATGGTCCCATATGCGATATTTTCTTTGGGGAGTGAAGAGTTAAAGAGTTACTTATAATTTAAACAAATATAAATAAGAGATCCTTTATAACAAGAAAAACACCCACAAAACACACACACACACACACACAAAGTAGGACTCAGGGCAGTCGCTAAACTTAGACACAGAGAAAACACGTGTTCTAGATAATTCTCCATAATGCAAACTCGCTGACGAACACCCCATACTTTTTTAATTACAAGTTTTGCCTCGTTTTGGTGAGGCGTGCCACGTTCAACCTAGACACAAAGTCCGTCGGTTATATTACGGCACATGCCACATATAAACGACCTTGTGGTCTGACATTGTAAATGAACCAACATCACATATTTTTCCACTTAATCAACAAGGGGCAGAACACGTTGAGAACCAGAGAAGAATGCGTTAATGGAGTGGCTGAAATGCATGTTGTTATACATGTTAATCATTAGACATGGTACAATAATAGCCCAGAATGGCTATTGCCTCTTCCTATGATAGACGGTGCTGTTTGTGAAAAGAAACTAAATTTAAAAAAAAAATCTTCATTATACGGCACAAACTCGTGAGAAAAGGACTTGACTGAACATTTATGTCTTCCTTGACGAGGTCTGAAACGCGCAAGCGTTAATCTGAGTTATTTTATTCAATTTGGATTGAAGTACTTTTCTGACGATGTCTTAAGCGGAGAGTTACAAAATACGTTAAAAGGAAATTGAATTATGACTCATTTTCTACGAAGCTTTTAGAGAAGATTTTGTGGTCGTGCTTGAAATTCTGTCCGTCTAGTACTTGTGATCATATCGTGGTATTTCCCACTCATATTGAAATCAACAATTTTTTTGGAGTTTGTCCTACAGTTCCGCTGTGCCATAACCGTAACATGAAAATGAAAATCCGACAATCCTATACCGTCAATCCTATCTACTGATACCGGCAGTTTTGTTGATTGGAACCACTAATACAGTTGTAATCGTTTGATACACTGGGTATCGTTTGCAGTTGGATGTATTTATGGTGAAGAAGGTGAGTGTGTTTTGGGACAGTCACTCACAGTAGCGTACACACCGATTCATGGAATGGTGTAACGTCTGATGATTTTTAACCATGGTTTATTACAATTATAACATCACGTAGATCTAGACGAATACAGTTACATCGAAATATGAATCTTCATACTGCAGTTAACACACCATACGGCCCATACACATCCTGGCCTACACAATCTCTACTCTTCACATCAGTGCACAAAGACTGCATCTACGGCAGCTATATAATAATCAAGGCCTACAAAATCTCTACTCTTCACATCAGTGCACAAAGACTGCATCTACGGCAGTTATATAATAATCAAGGCCTACAAAATCTCTACTCTTCACATCAGTGCACAAAGACTGCATCTACGGCAGCTATATAATAATCAAGGCCTACAAAATCTCTACTCTCCACATCAGTGCACAAAGACTGCATCTACGGCAGCTATATAATAATCAAGGCCTACACAAATCATGGCCTCTTTTTTTTTTTTTTTCAAATTCAACAAGCAACCTTTATTTACATAAGATAATGCATGATCATCCAACATAATACATCAGCTACAGTTCACAATTTCAATGTCCTCAAGTCTTCCGCTTGATTCAAACACATATCTCAAAGCTTAGTTATATATTGTTTCTCTTGTAGCCTCTTGCATTTCGTGGTATACCTAGCTCAATAAAGTTCCTTCTCCTTTTATTTTACTATTTTGCTCATATTTTCTACAACAGTTCTTCTAAATCCTTGGAGTCATGTTCTCTCCCAATCTCACTCTAGATAGGTTTAACTCCTCTAAATGCAGCATATAAAATTCAATAGCTACACCTGAAATAAACAATGTCCAATACCAAAATGGCTTCCACCATACTTACTCTTGTATGAGAGAGCGCATGAGATGTTTCGTGAATGTCAGACTCACTTGTGGTGGCGTCTTCATACTTACTCTTATATGAGAGAGCGCTTAATAGATTTCATAATTGTCAGTGCTGTGAACCCTTTGTTCGATACAATCTCGTTTAATGGCAATGCCCCATCTTCTTGGCATGACAGCCCATCCTGGCTATCTGATAATAAAAGTTATTATTTCTTTAGGCTTTAATATTGACCTTGACTCAATATTATCTTCTTTAGCTCGTTCCCTTAAATGCGAGCGTCGTTAGCTTGCGACAAATTTGCTGAAAGTCAAGAAAATAGTTCAAAGTTTTGTTCTTACCATTTTAAACGAAGTCCAGCACCTATCACGATCCTACTAACACCACCTATCAGCTAATCCTACAGTTGATCACACAAATTATTAATCAATTCTAAATGTTCTCCTGAATTCCTATTTCTAAGCAATTCTAAATCTAGCTATTTCTGTAGCCCTTCTGCATACCGCAGGTTTCACATTTCTTGAGAGCTCTTTTTTTTTTTTTTTTTTTAAATACCTTTATTGAGGTCAGTATAACAATATTATTTACAAAAATTTTTACAAGTATCACATTAAAAAAAAAAAAAAAAAAAAAAAAAAAATTTTCTTAAAGCTAAACAGTATTCCAAAATATAAACAATATCACTTGAAGATAATACCCACCCCCCCAATATTGCAAGTCAATAGATGAACATGGATGATGATGATTAATGATACATCGACAAAGGGGTGTGACCCCCTACTATGAAATGATTAATGAAGACATGTGTTAAGAAGTTTTTACAATGTATGATAATATTTACAACAAAGCTACTTGCTTTGTGTGGTGACTAAAGGGTCAAAAATTTATTTATCAACAACAGCAAAAAAGAAAAATCAAATTTGTTCTGTTATGTTATGTGTTATTTGTTCGTATATTTGTGAGAAAATTCTACTGTCGTAATGTATGCCGTCATGTACTGCCCTATTCCTACATATCCACACTAAATATCTAAATTCAGCTAATAGAGTTAACAATTTAAGTTCCGTCGGTCTCTGTAATGTAGGTAAAGTATTCAACATGACCGCTTGGTACATGTTGAGTGATCGTGATGTCTTGGAAGCTATCAATGTTCTTAATTTGTTTAATGTAGGGACCACTGTCCTACAAGTGTAAAACAAGTGGTCCTCTGTTTCTATTGTGTTGTTACTGCACAGTTTACACCTTGGTGGCGCCTTGCCTGCTTTCATTGCTGAATGCTTACTCATGATAGGTGTTAAACCGTACAGTAACCTAAATGTAACTTGTTTGGCTTGTGGCTTGATGTCTATTGCATGAATGTTTGAGAAGCTTTGTGTGTAGTCTGTTATGAAAAGATTGTACCCTCGTTTAATCCGTGTACCTAAATAGGGTTCCTGTGCTGCTACTAATAATTTGTATATGAGTTTGGTGTCTTGCTTTACTAACTGTTCGTTTCCTTTTAAATTTTGTAAGCATATCCTATAAAAGGGTGGTGGGGTCCCAAAGAAATGTGGTTGATTATTTTCTAACTTGTGTAATTTAATTAACCTAAGTCCAATGTAATAGTGTGCTAATGGGTAAAGACCTGGATTTTTTATAATCTCCCCTATATATTTGATCCTTAAAGCTTTAATTTTAGTGTTGATGTCTTGTAAAGCTATCCCCCCTTTGTGTTTGGGCTGTATTAGGGTTAAATGTTTAATGCTTTTAAAGGTGCCTTTAAAAATGAAATTCCTAATTAGTACATTTATTTTAGTTACCACTGACTTTGGCATAATCTGAATATTTGCTGTATATATTATTTTAGGCATAATGAAACAGTTCACTATGATACTTCTCCCAAAAATAGTAGCTGTCTTGTATTTATATTTCTCTAACATGTTTTGAATTTTATCTACTAACTTTACCCATGTCTCTGTATTAGGGTCGTGGGGGTTGCAAGAATAATTTATCCCATAAATTTTGATTCTGTTAACTTGCGTTAACTGAAAGGGGAAATCTGTCTTGTTTGCCCATTTACCTAATCCCATTAAACTAGATTTTTGAATATTTAGTTTGGATTCGTTAGCGTATCCAAACTCTGTAAAGGTTTCTAATATCTTTCTTATGGAATCTACAGTTGCTGGAAGAAATAAAGTATCATCAGCATACGCTAATGATTTCCTTTCTCCATGCCCGGGTACAAAGGTCCCCGTGATGTTTACATCTTGCCTAATTTTTTCCAGCACTGGCTCTAATGTTAATACATATAACAGGGGAGACAAAGGACAACCTTGCCTCACCGATCGTGTCAGCCTAACCGGGTCACTTAAACTATGATTAATTAATATTTTACTATGGGGCTTTTTATATAAGATCCCTATCCATGTTCTAAAGTATGTACCTATATTGTTTGCTTGTAAAGTTTTGTGTAGAAAGGAATGCGATACCCTGTCAAAGGCTTTTTCCTGATCTAGTGATAGTATTGCACTTTGACACTGTCTATCATGCGTGTATGTAATGAAATCCCTTATGAAGTGTGTATGTCTACAAATGTTCCTACCATGTACACTACATTGTTGGTCAGGATGTACCAAATTTTTCATGAATAATTTAAGCTTCAGAGTGAGAGCTTTGGCCAAAATTTTATAATCAGTATTTAAAAGTGAAATAGGCCTGTAATTTTTGATTGACTTTCTGTCAGCATTATCTTTAGGTATTAAAGTGATAAAGGATTCATTTAAACTATTTGGAAGCTCTCCTTTCTGGAAGGCTTCCTCAAACACTTTAATTAAAAGGGGGCCTAAAAGTGGGAAAAAGAAGAAGTAAAATTCTGCCGTTAACCCATCTGGGCCGGGTGATTTATTTTTCTGGAAAGTACTAATTGCTTCCCTTAAGTTTTCTAAAGTTAAAGTTTCGTCTAATTTCTTGCTCTCATCATCACTTAAACGTTTTGTGTAATGTAGAAATTTATCCTGTGTGTTTACATTAGTTGGTTCTTTAGTGTATAAATGTGTGTAGTATTCAAAAAAAAAGCGTGTCTAATATTAGTGTCTCCTGTCTGATGCTTTCCATTCATGTCAAGTATTTCGTGAATTTGTCTATTGTGTTGTACGTTTTGTTCAATCGCTAAATATTGTCTACTGGGTGTTTCCTGTGTAATAGTATTTAATTTTGATCTAAGGAGAGCTCCTTGGTATGTGTGTTGTTTGTACAAGTCTAATTGCTCTTCTAAAGAATGAATGTGTGGGTTAGATTTGTCTATCTGCTTTGTTAAATTTATTGCGTCTTCTAATATATTTTGTTCCCTCTTAAAAGCCCTGTGTATTGTTGTTGCTAAAATCTGTGTTCTATCCCTTATTGTGTTTTTTAACAGGTCCCAATATTCTGCAATGTTGTTATTGGGGATATCCTGTGTGTAACCCTGAATGAGTTGTGTTATTGTGTCTGTGAAGAAAGTATTTGTTAGCAAATTATTGTTGAATTTCCAATGTGGGGATCTCTTTAATTTTGTATATGTGTGCCCCGTACTTAAAACTGTGTATACTGCTTGATGGTCTGTAAATGTAAGCGTGTTTTTTATATGGTAAGTTTTATGTATATTGTAACTGTTTGTTGCGTATATTCTGTCCAGTCTTGAGGCCTGTCTAAAATAAGGGTTTGTCTTGTCGTGAAATGTGAAAGCTTGTGTGTTTGGTTGTAGTTTTCTGTACACGTCCACTAGGTCATGTTTGTCAAGGATGGGTTGTAAATGTCGTACTGATAGGGGGATTTGAATTTTCTTTCTCTGGGATACGGGGCCCAAGGAACTACTGTCCAAACTAGTCAAAACACAGTTAAAATCCCCCCCTAATACTATTCTAGTCCCTTTGTAGTGTTTATCTATAGTGTCATACAGTCCGTCGTAAAATTTAGGTTGGTCAGTGTATAATGCGGGTGCGTATATATTGATGAGTGTGTGCGTGTCATGTTTATTGTGTTTATTTTGTATTTGTATAATGACAATTCTGCCACAATTGTCTGTTCTATAATGTACTGCTTCCCAATCCTCATTGATTTGAAGGATGGCAGTACCCCCATGGCAGGTGCCCCGGGCAAACCAGCCATGTTTAAGTCCTAATCTAATTACGATCTGGTCGGCATGATAACCAGAACTAATTCCCGTTTGTTGCAAGAACAAAAAGTCGGGCTTTTCTTTTTTCATTAGTTTAATTACATGGTCCAGCTTATTTCTCAAACCATTGATATTGAGAGATACTATCACTAGACTGCATGTCGGAGTGGTAGGCTGAGGTTGGCCACTCACTATAAACTGTCTACATGGCAAAATGGCAGAGTGGCCACTTGCCATATCTAAACTATTTGACAAAACGGGGGCTTGCGAACCGTCTGCCTTTCTTGGGTTACAAAGCGGAGTAGTGGTCTGAGGCTGGCTACTCGCTACAGGTGAGTTACTCAATAAAACGCTAGTTGGTGATTTATCGTGTGTATTAAAGGTTGAAATAGGGAACGTAATAGGCTGGTCACTTTTTCCACGTGGCTTACACAACAGGGCGGTGACTGTGGGCTGGCCGCCTTCTGTCCTAACTAGGCCACTCGACACATTCATGTTTTCATTGTTAGACCAGTCGGTGCGTAAGGGCTGACCACCTGACCTAAAACCTTGACTGCTAGACAGAATAGTGACTGAGGACTGGCTATCTGTTCCGCTTTGATTATTTAGGCTAGACGCAGATGAACCCGCGTCGCCCAAACCTCCCACCCCAGTACGGGGGGGAGTTGTCTGCTTGAATAAAGAGAGATGAAAGTAAAGATGCAAATGTAAAGAAAGTTGGTAACAATACCTTACAATAACTATCGAAATGTAACAACGTATTGTAAAATACAAAAATGCTAAAGTATATTTATATACTAACACAAAAAAGAAAGCTTATGACGAACACAGCAAATTAAGTAATTTATCCAAATTATAAACTTATACATAACTAAAAATAAATTATATCAAATATCACCCAAACAAAAAATATTAATGCTATCACAAGTTTCGCATTGACGCATAGTCAAGCCCTAAATACCAAAAAAATACATCCAAACATCCAAACATTTTCAAAGAACTAATGTCACTACATAATAGTAACCTTAACACACAGTCTAGCGCTGGCGCAGAAAAAAAAAAATAAATATCACAATGTCCAAAACACATTTCTCAAAAAGAAAATTACAATACAAAAAATGTTTCTTAACGTTAAGTTAAATAAAAATAGTATTTTTATTTCTAAGTAATACATAGCCATAATTAACAACTAACAATTAAATCAGCTAGGTAACATAATAATAATAAAAAAATAATCTTATCTTTAAACAGACACACATCAAAACGTGTAATTTTTTCTTTCTCTTAAAAAAAAAAAAAATACATCACAGAAACGTCACATGGGGTAATACATTGTTAACTATATACGAAGTTATAAATATATATAAGTATAATATTATTTATCTTAACTATGTATTATAATCAGATATCTAAATTCTTTAAATGAACAAGAGTATCAGCCGTCGCTGTTAATTCTACCAATTCCATTTAATCCGAACTTTAAGTTAATTCTAGCTGACAAAAAAAAAAAAAAAAAACGAATTGTTTAAATTATCAAATGTTATAATTTAGAAAAAACCGGAAACTAAGTTTCAGAATGTGTCGTTAACTTCTAACGCAAAATCATCAATAATACATACAAGTTTCGTTTAAAATTACCTTTGACTATAACAATTAATTCCAAAAATCTTTGTATAAATATGTTAACTAAACATGGTATCAAACCCATGATGAAAAAACAAAACAAAATTTTAAGTAGTGAATAAGAACACTCAGGACTATCTATAAAAATGACTATTACATCGTCCCAGTAAATGAGTTTGTACCTAGGAATGAAATAATGCATAATTAAAACACAGTTATATAAGTAACAATAAAAATAATTATGGCAATCAAATGTTACAAAGAGATTACATAATATTCCATAAACAACATATACAATTCTATACAAAGATTACAATAACATTCAATGTTTGTAAACAAAAAACAAAAAACAGGACTTTAAGAAAAAAAAAATTACTCCTAGGTCTTGCGAACATCTCATCTCATCAACACGCGAGCTGACATCATGACACGGTGGGTTAATATACTGGCTAGGCTCGCTTGAATGGACAAATGGCACACAGTGACCTACATATTTGACCGATACGGTAAACAGGAGTGCTGACCTCTATTGAACAGTCACCACTGTGAATGAATACAAATGAAAATCTCCACTTTAATCAGCCGTAAGATTTAAATAGCAAAAACGGATAGTTTGTTCAACAATTACCTAGTGGTTCGTGCAAAGTCCTGGTCTCTTCACGATGTCATCAGCTCTTTTTTTGACACACAGTAGATAACACAGAATGCTTAGGACCAAATTAACCCTGGCTGAAAGTTGCCACTGCTGTATTCTGCAATAAAGTTTTACACCTAAAACAACGAGATGCTCTCTCGACATCAAAATTAGAACAAGCAGTATCATTCAATAGACCCTTATCATTCTTATCACCCTGCCTATAAGAAAACTTAGGCTTTAGTTGAAGAAAGTCACTCTGGTTATGTGACAAAAAATTTGGAGATTTGTTATGTCTATAGAACACATCGTCTTTTACTCTATCTTGACCATTGTTATTTTTATGAATCAAGTTAGCACTGTTAGTTTTGTTGCGATTACCATCTCCTCTTTTAATATAGTTACTTCTAGGATCAAAACGTTGAAATCTGTCAAATTGTTTACAGTTCATTGGATAATAAGAATTACCACTTGACAAACTCCTTTGGTCCTGTCTAACCTTAGAATTATTTCTCTTACCAAAGCTTTTACTTTCTTTGCCTATGGGGATATGTTTACCAATTCTGTCAAACTGACTGAGCTGAGTTTGACGAGCAACTGGACCGCTAGAATGTTTATCATCCCGTCCATAATGTGTCTCATTCTTGGACCTAGTAGTACTAGATTTATTCCTTGCCATAAATTTATCAGGGTTTACAACAGTAGATACATGGTTGATATTAAGGGTTCTGGCTTGAACTTTATGACCATTCTTTTCATGATTAACAGAACTTGATGGCAATCTAGAATTCTCTTTGTTTGTCTGACGCCACGAATCACAATCATTAGCAGAGACGCCATCAGTACGTGGAAAATTGTACCTGCCATGTAGGGATTTACCTCTATCCTGCTTAACATCAGTGGAAGTATTAGCAACGAGTGTGTGGAGCTGACTCTTTGCAACTTTCCGTCTATCACTGTCAACATTGACAGAAGACCACATTTTGTTTTTCAAAACCATATCTAATAAGCCATATATTCTTTCCCTTGCTTCCGCAATTTCATTATCTTTAAGTGAAATCTCTTCACTTAACCTTTTATTTAACTCCTTAACAGCCAAAACTTTGTCGCTTTCTTCTGCTAGCAATTTCTCAACCTTAACCAATTTGTCTTTCTCCACCATTAACTCTTCCACTTTCTCTTTATCACCCCTCTCAATCTCACTATCATGGTCATTCGTAAGCCTATCAACCTTTTCTGGTAATACAGCATTCTTTTCTTTAAGTTGGCGACCGAGGACCATGTTATAGTTTAATAGACCAACAAGCGTTTTATTATAGGACTTTTCATGTTCCTTTTTATCTTCCAACTGAGTTTTCAACTCTTTGATTTCGCTTAATGCAGAATTCAAACTTGCTTGCACACTAGCAAGTTCCGAGTTTGATTTATACAAATCACCTGTGAGCTTAGACAATTTTTCCTGAAGTTTACTCTCTTCAGCCATACTCTTTGAGCAATTTTCTCTTTCCTGTCTGTTGACTCTTACTTTCTCATCTTCTGATTTCTTTTCCTGATTGTCAGAGATGCCGTAGAAAATTGACGTGTGTATATTTCTTACTATATGATCATGTTTAACATTCATATAGATGTATGCAAATGAACGAAGGTAAGTTAATAACCATGCTAAATCTTCTGCCATTCTTAAATGAGGATGAGACTGAAAATTTTCCTTAGCAAAATATCTTAGGGCTTTTGACGTATTAACCAAAAATCTGTCTATTACATGTGCCTCAAGCTCTGGGAATTTCAATTTTTCAAAATGTTTCCCTTCTTCATATAAATATACCAAAATAGGCCTCATATCATCAGGATCTGTATCAACATCAAGATCCATAGTGATTTATCTATTGAGTTCACTGTGTATGTTATCACCTATACAACTTATTATCCCAAGAGGTTGGACAATTACCCTTCCAGATCACAGAGTTAACTACCTGTTTAAAAAAATGAGCTTATTCCCAAATCTGTATCAGCAATTCCTTTCTATAATACCTTTATATGGGCATATTCAGGAAAGTCTATATATATGTCATAGCCATAAGTTACTTATGCATCAACTTCTATAATCAATCTATATAGATATCGACAACAACCACAACAGATATCAATAGATTAAGTTTGTACAATTCAAGAAGGCCTGATGACATACATGGAGCGACACAATTTAAACTCTACCAAACCACTTATCTGTCATTAATGTCGTTCCTCTCCGCCAAGACACTGGATATCACAAAGTTATGCGGCTAAAAACACTCCACTGCGGGAAGGTACTCGAACTTGACTTTTTCCTTTCAGGTACTTGTGATAGAATAGCATGTGCTTGACCACTGCACACACGAGAACAGGAACCGGAAACAGTCTGGAACTCAGCAAACACAGCAACTCTTGACTCTTCTGTAGTCGTAACGGTACACGTAACACCGTGTATCATAACCTCTTGAACTTGAAATGGGGATAACTGGAACAAACTGCTGGTACAAACACCGTCAAAGTCCACTTACTCCCCCGTGATCACTGCAGACGTTGCTGTTGGATATGGTCACTAAATCGAATGTCAAACAGACACTGCTGTAGTGTTGAATACAACCACGCATAAAACGTGCGTGATTTCTCACTTGCGCTACACAGGCAGATTACAATACCAGGTCAAGATTCTGAACACAGGAGACCCAAGCCACGCCTACACAGGGCTATTTATGTGTACATCGAGATCCCGTAGTAATAATGTTATCACGCAAATGACATAGGTGTCAGTTACACCCCGTAAGACTGGTATAGAAGATAAAACTAGTCTTGGCCACCACTGTTACCGACAATCCTATACCGTCAATCCTATCTACTGATACCGGCAGTTTTATTGATTGGACAAAATCTCTAAAGTACTTCATTCTCAGAAAATGGCCTCCCAAAATCTTCGCTAAACATCTTCCTCATCCACATATAGCGAAAAACTCGTCGACATCTTATCTTCTGCACTACGTAGGCATCCATACAGAAAAACACATCAGGGCTGACCACCTCAGTCAAAAACCCCGCACACACTGATCCCACGGGAACACACCCCGTTCACACAGTCACGAGAATCTACTGTCCTCTTCACACCGCTCTCAATCATACCTGCCGACACTAGCCGCGAGAGCTATTCACACATCACTCAAAAACAGTTCAGAAACAGTACATTATGACCAGAGTTCACCCGCTATCTGACATACTGTTTTCATGAAACTAAGAGGAGATATTTTGAAACAAATCCACTACTAATCTGCAAGCAAGTACTCTAACCCAAAATTCACTCTACTCAACAAGTATTTTTCAAGATCACTTCCCTTTCATCACATCTGCACTCATCAATATATATATATATATATATATATATATATATATATATATATATATATATATATATATATATATATATATATATATATATATATATATATATATATATATATATATATATATATATATATATATAAATTGTAAATAAAAGTATCAATACAATATATCAATAAAAATATATAAATAATGGAACTGTCGACAAGATCATCAGTGTGGAACTGTCGACAAGATCACCGGTGTGCAACTGTCGACAAGATCACTAGTGTGGAACTGTCGAAAAGATCACCAGTGTGGAACTGTCGACAAGATTATCATAGTGGAACTGTCGACAAGATTATCAGTGTGGAACTGTCGACAAGATCACTAGTGTGGAACTGTCGACAAGATCACTAGTGTAAAACTGGCAACAAGATTATCAGAGTGGAACTGTCGACAAGATCACCAGTGTGGAACTGGCGACAAGATCATCAATGTGGAACTGGCGACAAGATCACCAACCTTGAACTGGCGACAAGATCACCAATGTGGAACTGGCGACAAGATCACCAATGTGGAACTGGCGACTAGATCACCAATGTGGAACTGGCGACAAGATCACCAATGTGGAACTGGCGACAAGATCACCAATGTGGAACTGGCGACAAGATCACCAATGTGGAACTGGCGACAAGATCACCAGTGTGAAACTGTCGACAAGATCCAGACAAAAGCTAGTGGAGCAAGAGATGAAAAGAAGAGGCTGGCGATGGATAGAAGACAGTGAGGAAACCTGTTGATATCATAATAAAGCAGTTCTTGTTCTAGAATTCTCGTGGTAAGAGATGGTAAGAAGCAGGGCCGAAAAACATGGAGACGAAAAGTAGAAACATAAATGAAAGAGATTAAAAAAACATGCACTTTAGCGAAATGCACGAGACAGGCAGAGCTGTCATGAACTAGTAAAAGGCATATGGAGAGTTCTTACGGAGCTCAAAGGTAATGAATGAATCAGTGAATGAATGAATAAATGAATGAGTGAACGAATGAATGAATGAACGAACGAACGATCGAATGAATGAATGAACGAATGATTAATGAATGAATGAATGTAGGAATGATTAATGAATGAATGAATGTAGGAATGTTTAATGAATGAATGAATGAATGAATGAATGATTAATGAATGAATGAATGAATGATTAATGAATGAATGAATGAACGAATGATTAATGAATGAATGAATGTAGGAATGATTAATGAATGAATGAATGAATGAATGAATGAATGATTAATGAATGAATGTAGGAATTATTAATGAATGAATGAATGAATGATTAATGAATGAATGAATGTAGGAATGATTAATGAATGAATGAATGAATAATTAATGAATGAATGAATGTAGGAATGAATGAATAAGTGAATATATGAGTGAATGAATGAAAAAGTGCATGAAGGAATGAATGAATGAACGGGAGCCGCGCTGGTGTAATTGTTACCACACTGCGCTGGCGATCGGGTGATCCAGGTTCATTCCCGGACGAGACATTTGAAAGAGTATCATCGACCGAGACTAGGACCTGATTAATTCAAGCCCTGGCAAAGACATTTGAAGAAGTGCGGTCGACCAGGGACTGGCGGCTCCTGAGCCGACTGTTACAGTCTGTTATGGTATGCATTAATTTTGTTGATTTTGAAAAGGCTTTCGACAGCATACATAGGGACAGTTTATGGAAAATACTGAGGGCTTATGGAATTCCAAGCTGCATAGTGTCAATCATAAAAAGCCTCTATGCCAACTTTACGTGTAGTGTTGGGCAGAGCAACCTAACCTTTGAGGTGAAGACAGGAGTACAGGGATGCCCCTTATCAGCCACTCTATTTTTAACAGTCATAGACTGGGTGATGCGCCAGACAACAGAGGGCAGTCCAAGAGGAATAAGATGGACAACATTTTCTACATTGGAAGATCTGGAATATGCAGATGACATTGCACTACTAGCACATTCACATCAACACATCCAGGAAAAAACGGATAGACTTAATAAGTTTAGCCAGCAGGTGGGCTTGAATATCAATTTAAAGAATTTAAAGAAGTCTGAGGTCATGACGCTCAATGTGAGCAACCCTGAGCCCATATCAGTAAGGAATCAGCAATTGGTACAGACAGATACCTTCACATACCTAGGAAGCATAGTAACACTAGACGGCGGGGCAGGCAAAGACATCAACATCAGAATGAATAAGGCAAGAACAGCCTTCTTTAGCCTAAACAACATCTGGAAGTCCTCCCATTACAGCACAAGCAAAAAATTAAGATTATATCAGAGCTGTGTGCTTTTTGTGCTTCTCTATGGTACGGAATGCTGGAGAGTTACAGAGAAGGAAATGTCGAAATTGTCCTCTTTTCACACAACATGCCTAAGAAAAATTCACCGAATCTTTTGGCCAAATACCATCACTAACCAAGATCTGCTTACTCGTAGCAAGCAAGAGGACATGCACACCATCATAGCTGGCAGACGCTGGAGCTGTGTTGGTCATGTCCTCAGAAGAGACCCCGATGCCATCACAAGAACAGCTATGCTTTGGACACCTGAAGGAAAACGAAAGAGAGGCCGACCAAAAAACAACCTGGCGGAGGACTGTGGAGGCTGAGATGCAAAGAATGAACCAGAGTTGGGGCACTGTACGAAGGATGGCCACCGACCGAGCAAAGTGGAATCAATTTGTTGTTGCCCTGCAAGACGCCAATAGGCGTGATGGCCACTGACTGCTTTGACGGTCGGCGGCTAAGGATCAAAGAAGAAAGAAGATGGTATGCATGTAATGAATACTTTATTATACTTTTCTGATATTTGTGGTCTAAGGGATTTAACCTATGATTATGTTTTCCTTTTGATACAGGTTAGATTTATTTGTTATGTCTCTTGACTCGGCCGATTTTAGCCTTCCAGATTGTTCGAAATTGCCTTATATGGTTATAGACAAGATTGTACGAGACGGCCTTATATGGTTTTAGACCTGGCTTCTCGGTACGGTGTGAGTTGGTCTCACATCACGCCACTATCCGGGCGATGCGCAATGATTTGGGCGCGACCGGAAGACTGTTGTTTTGTGGAGTCGCCTGGCGTTTTTCGAGCTGACAAGTCGCTCAGCGTTTTGCTCTGGCAGTGTCAAAGGGGATCAGAGTTCTTCTGTGATTGAATTATGTTTAAGATTCCCCTTTAATGTGATTCTGGCATAGAGTTATAAGCCTAGGAAATGGCAAGGGTTTTTTGGTGTTTTATTCATGGAAGGCAGAGCAGGTAAAGAAACATTTTTGAACCTATTTGTTATTGCCATGAACTTTGAGTTATTTAGGCGACTTCCCGGTGCGGAGAAGTGGTAACAGGCCTATTGTTTGCCAGAGGTGTTAAACCAGATTATCAATGAATTATACATGTAAGCCCGCTGTCCATGCGGCCTATTGTTTGCCAGAGGTGTTAAACCAGATTATCAATGAATTATATATGTAAGCCCGCTGTCCATGAGGTCTATTGTTTGCCAGAGGTGTTGAACCAGATTATTAATGAACTATAAATGTAAGCCCGCTGTCCATGCGGCCTATTGTTTGCCAGAGGTGTTGAACCAGATTATTAATGAACTATAGATGTAAGCCCGCTGTCCATGCGGCCTATTGTTTGCCAGAGGTGTTGAACCAGATTATCAATGAATTATATATGTAAGCCCGCTGTCCATGCGGCCTATTTTTGCCAGAGGTGTTGAACCAGATTATCAATGAATTATATATGTAAACCCGCCGTCCATGCGGCCTATTTTTGCCAGAGGTGTTAAACCAGAGTATCAATGAACTATAAATAATATATATATATATATATATATATATATATATATATATATATATATATATATATATATATATATATATATATATATATATATATATATATATATATATATATATATATATATATATATATATATATATATATATATATATATATATATATATATATATATATATATAAGCTCGCTGTCCATGCGGCCTATTTTTTTTTTTTTTTTTTTTACGTTTCCAAACATTTTATTACGGTACAATACAAATCACCCTGACATCACCTGAGACATAGTGTCTGATATTAATTGAGTGCCATGATCTGACAAGATTTCTTTAGGAAATCCCAGACGTGAGAATATTAACCAAAGAGCGTCTGCAATATCGGCAGTAGAAGTGCTCTTGAGAGGTATGGCCTCTGGTCAACGAGTACACATGTCAATGCATGTTAGGATAAATTGGTGTCCTCTGGCAGATTTGGTCTTAAAGGGACCAATAATGCCTATTTCCATCTTTTGAAAAGGACGGATTGGAATATCCGCAGCCTGGATAGGTGCTGCATGGCGTGGACCTCGTGACTTAACCTCCTGGCATATCTTGCAGGAGCGACAATAAATACGTATATCTTTATTTACTTGTGGCCAAAAGAAAGAAGCAAGAACTCTCGATTTAGTACGGGATTTAGTCACAATATTGTGATCAACTTGGTAGGTTACTCACAGATGATGCTCAAAAGGTTATGATGTCAGTAGAAGAGGCTGATAGAAAGAACTATGATGTTGTCAGAGCGGCCCTGATAAAAAAATACCAATTGGATGAAGAAGGTTATCGCCTACGCTTTAAGTCTCTACTACCAGAGACAGGGAAAGACTTCTCAGACTTTATATCAGAGATTCGCCTGACTTTTGCACGTTGGGTGGAATTTTCAAAGACTGAAAAAAAAACATAATCACAATTTAAATCCCTTAGACCACAAATATTAGAAAAGTATAATAAAGTATTCATTACAAGCATACCATAACAGACTGTAACACCGACCCAGCTCTAATCGGTACCCTCCGATGACGACGAGTATCTGCCCGAATGGCGAGTGGACACCTGTCAGTGTACAGGGAAAAAAGGGATACTCACGTAAAAATCAGTCTCAGTTCGATATACTAAACGGAGATTCTCGCCTCGAGTAATAGCTGGCGTACGGTTAAAAAAATATATAAAAAGAATGAATGAACGAACGAACGATCGAATGAGTGAATGAATGAATGTATGAATGAATGAATGAAATCTAGAACAAAGACGTATGTTTGCCTTCTTTCCACATAAACTATGTATTAACAAAAATTAAACCGTAGTCAAGCACCAAGTATTAAGAGCTGGACTAAGGAGATTTGATACATAATTTTTCAGACAATTCCACAATGGTGATCGTGTCATCCTATTTGATCTTTTCGTTTGGAGTCACTACTGTAACTGGTATCATTACAGGAAGCCTGCAGCAAGCAGTCATATTCTCCAGCAGCGGTGCCTACTGTGGTAATTCTCTTTACACTAGTGTAAAAGCCTGTCATAAGAGGGGAATTAAATTCAAAAGTACGCATACCTATCGGCAATTTTACTTATTCAAAAGTATTTTTTTAAAAACCACTGTGCATCTCCACAGTACACGAACTACGTAGCCGCAGCGAGGATCCCAATGTGTGTATACGGGATCACACATTCTATAAATATTTTTGTGCACACTGTCATTTGCACATTCTTCTTTGGTAAGTGTTACTATTTTCGACAGAGTACATATAAGAGAACAATACAATTAATGTCTAAGTTTCAACTAAAGTTGCATCCCTTAGCGTTACTGACAAAAAAAGCTGGGATTTTATATATATTGATGATAAGGTTGCCAGCCCGATGAACAATATTAGCTGCTTTGTACGACATGCCTGTGGGTCAGTAGTTCTATTCTGTCTCTGTCCCTTCAGGGAGCCCTGTCTACACGAGACAAATATTTGGTACAGAAATAAATCGGACACAAAGAACGGAAAAGACAGGTAAAAATAACTTAGAGAACAACAGCGACAACCAGAAAGATACAGACTTTTACAAACAAGTGATGCGCAATGAAGAAGATTTAAATCGTATGCAACGATCATCAGTGCGGAACTGATGACAAGGACCAGACAATTATCAGTGGAAGAAGATGTGAGAAGATGACGCAGGCGTTGAACAGAACGGACATTGAGAAAACCAGCTCATAACATTACAAGGCGATATTTCTTCTGGAATAAACAGGGTAAGAGAAAGAGAAGGAGAAAAAGGATAAGGAAATTACACATAGACATAGTGGGTATAAAGAAGTCATAGAAAGGACTTAAATGGATAGCACAAGACAGAAAAGTTTTGGTGAATATTTGTTGAAGGGCTGTGCTCGACGGGAAGCGGAAAGATAGTTAATGGATCCATCCATCCAACAATCCGGCCGTCTGTTCGTCCGACCATCGATCCATCTTTCCAGTTATTTATATCCAATCTCATACAAAATATAGTACAAGTACCCATACTCACCACAACGGCCTGATCACCCGTTGCCAGTCACTTCGATTACGGAAACAACAGCAAATGGGTTGATTTGCCGTTGCCCTAAAGACGCCACTAGGCGTGATGGGAAACAATGGCAAAGAAAACCTATCTGCTGTTGCCCTAAGACGCCACTAGGCGTAATGGCCACTGACTGCTTTGACGGTCTGTGGCTAAGGACAGAAGAAGAAGAAGAAGACCCATACTCACACACACTCTCGATCACGCATTCAGACAAATATATTAAAAATACACACCCTTCCCTCACAGGTACGCATACACACGCGTACTACACAAAACTCTGCTCGAGTATTCATACGGAGCTGCGTTCAGCTGTCACAGCCAGCTGCTTAATCTCTTAGTTACCAGGACGTAAGCCATTTAATAACTACGAAGATATTGCCTTTGAGATGGTAGCCTCTATAATAATTAATTCTCAGTATCATAATCTGCCCTTGTTTATCAGTTCTCTCCCCCGCCCGCCCCCCCCCCCCCCCCCCACGCCTACTCCTCTTTTTTTGGAGAAAGTGCAAATTAGTAATTATCTATGTGACAAAACGGGGAGGCCCTATCGATCTTTGTTTCTCTCCGGCTGTATCGGTACATTTGTGGTACTGATTTTATTTTGTGCTCTCAATTGTCGCACTTTTCTTTCTTTCTTTCTTTCTTTGCTTGTGTGGCAAATATTTTGTAGGTGCAAACATTTGTTGACACTCCTCTCTGTGATGTCACCTGTTTGTTACCCGGTCATCCTAGCTTGCGGTGAGCCACTGAGATAAGATAGTCGCCGGCGTGTTTAGACTGAACCGCTGATACGACTCGTTTGGTAACCCAGCTGGGCAAACACGGAGTTTTTGCGTACTCATACGACAGATAACGAGATTACTGTCTGTGTGACACATGTGGGCAGACAAGTGTGACATAATAGCTTCCGGAGCGACTTGTTATGACAACATTACTTTCTAATAAAGTAATAAGTATTACAGCTTACACATGTTGTCATGTGAGTTCTCCGATCTCTCTGTAAGTTTGTACACAAGGGCATCGGACATCATATTACCATATATGGGAGAGTTGACCTCTGGCTTACGTTCAAAATTATCCGATGTCGGAATATTTTTAAAATGATCACACCCTATCTGCATGATTTGAAATGATTGGATCTTTCTGATTAGATTCACAAGAACAATGCGTGGGAAGATAGGAATATAGTCTGACCATTTCGCAGTTTTATTTCACTGTGAATTTCACCCTCGCCAAGACAACATCAGACCTCGTCTCTTTTATTCATCTGAGCAACAAGTCTGTAGCCAGGATTGGCGCAAGTTGTGATTTACATTTCACATTTTATTACTAACATGTGAACTAACATATATATGTATATATTACCATGTGAAGTTTAATGTGTGCAACTCGCTACTGGATGTCAAAGTCATTTGAGGCTGGCAACCTCAGCGTATAGAATGATGATTCATGAACCACTACTGCATGGGCTGGTGATTGCTTTATTGATAGTTTCGTAAAGAGAACTAAAAGCATAAAGTAGTTCCAGGTTCCCTATGGTGCAGGGAGGGAAAGAAATGATGTACATTCTAAGTATAATACTTACATTTTCAAAGCAGTGTAAATGTCCCTATAAACATATTCACTTCACAATTAATGTACGTTTTCATGCTTTAAACCAGTGTAAATGTCTAAATGAAAATATTCATTTTAAAGTAATGGAAGTTTTAAACTTTTCAATCAGTGTAAACATAAATGAAAACATATTCAATTTACATTGTGAACACTTTTCAATCAGTGGAGATGTATATGTAAACAGGCTCTATCTGTATTATTACCTTTTCTTTTAAATGTCATGTAAAGCTAAAACTATTCTATTTAAATGTAAAGGAAGTTTTATCCAGAGGGATTAAATTTAATTCTCATCGAGGGTAAAGTCTGAGTAATTGATATAGTGGTATGGGAAGATAGGAACCGATAATTATGGGGTGGAAAACGCCATACTCAGAAGAGCGTTTCGTTCTATTCATTTACCATAGTTACTGGTGGTACCAGCAGAAAGTACTATCTCTGGAAAAAGAAGGGAACCGTAGCCTAAGCTTTAAGACGAAGGATCCACGTGGTAGAATCTCCTTGGCGTTTCTGGGAAACGAGCTACCCCCGACAACCTTGATCATAGACGAGCGTGAGCAGAGTGAAAAGAACCAACTCATAAGAAGGAGCAGAACCGTCATTGGCAGCTAAGTTCAAATATATGCTGCCACTTGAACTTCTTGTAATATGTCACATTCCCTAGAGACTGTGACGATAACTTTTCTTGATCCATAACTATTCAAATTATTTCCAACTCTTAAAACCTAAAGTGATTATTAAATTTTGTTATTTGTAATGTTACAAATATAACTTCGATTTAATCATTTTAAAGTTACTGCATGTTTGTCTCAGTCAAATTACTACACACCCTCTAAACAGAGCTATACTAGAATAGTAGAATTCCACTGAGTAAATCAGGGGTGGGGGCTTAAACGAGCTGAATGTAATAAGTGCTTAAATCCTTCACAAAAGCTTCGGCAGAATTACAGAGTTAACATACTCAGGCAAAGCAGTATTGTTCTTGCTTATTATGAATATCTTGTGAATATCCCCTTTGTAATAGAAGTGTCTTCACCCTTCTATCTACATCTCTGCCAAGAGTAATCTTGTGCGAAGGTAGAGACCTTTAAAGCCCATATTAGATACTCTTGAGTTTTGGCCACTGTTGGACCACTACTGCAAAGCAGGGGAGGCAATACCGGCACAATCTATATTCTTTATTTTCACCCCCGTCCGACCCCCTCCCCATCTACTGGGAAATTACAATTATAATCAATAGAATCCACGTCAACATTGAATATTATCAAGCAGTTTTGGTTGTCATAAACCTGAAAAACACTGACAAATGTTAATACAGGCAATTAGTGTATGATCTAATTAAGTTTCACATTAGCGCTAGCGCTCCACTGGTTGAGCCCAGCATGTAGACATTTTACTACTTACTAAACATTTATACCTATCTTATCGTAATGTTTACTCCGGTTGTCATAGGAAGTGAATTTATTACAGAATATGTAAAGACCAAAAAAAAAAAAATGCCAACAGGAAAGCGACACGATGTACTCTGAATATAGATAGTGGACCTGCTATCTGGCAACTTCTTGGCAAATGCTACTCGGATTTCTGTTTGAATGCATTCTTTACATCTTAATAACCCGTCAAATACTGATGGACTTAATATTCTGTTTCAAATATGGTTTCTATGGCGTTTTGGTTAAAGTAGATGATAGTTGAAAGGGACCGAGGACTAGATTGGAACCAGGCCAGAAGGAAGACAGCGGATAAGATAGTATAGCGCTCCCTCCACCAAACCTCTACACCTCACGGTAGAAGAGGGATGACTAAGTAAGTAAATAAGATAGTTGAAAGAAGGTGAATAAAGATCGTATGAATTACGCCAAGAAATAGTGGGTCGTGGGTGAAATTGCGACGTCAGAAAGTGGTCAAAGAAAGAAACTAGAAAATTAACAAATGTAAGGATTAAGATGAGATGGATGAAAGATTGAAAAGAAGAATTAATAAATAAATGGACGAATTTCATTATGTCATATTTTCACCCACAGCTCGTAAATATCTCCAGATTTTTCATTCAGTTAATGGACCTTGTGAAAGTTAGTTGAGCCTAATCACTTTGTATGGATTGTGAAATTATAACTCACAAAAATTTGATAGCTTTATGGGGGCACACGGACAAAACAAAAACGTATCGGCCAACAAGATACAAACAAGCACACACACGCACGCATACAAATGAAAGCGGCAGACACAGATAAGCCATTCAACGGTAAAATATCAAACAAAACAAAACTTGACGTACAAGAGATCGACACAACAAGCCTCCGTGTAAGAATGTAAGATTGTAACTAAGATCAGTGAAGACTCGTCATAAAATAATTTCAGTCTTTGAAACGAAATGTTTAAGAAAAGTGATCAGGACAACAAGTGTGGTGGAGTAGACAAAAAGTTTTAATTCGTCTTACCAGGACAAATGTCACAAATAATTTCCCACGTTATGACTACAAGGCCTTCGTCAGGGACAAACGAACAAAAATATAAGTGAAAAATTGGGGGAATTAAGTAAAATACATGAACATAAATGAAACAGTCCGTGGATGAAAGTGGCTGACGTGGCTTTAGAAATGAATGAGTACAAATCAAGTAGACGAGGAAGGACAAAAGAAAATATAGCTGTTACTGGAAAATTAAGTAAAAAATATCAAAAGAAAATAAACCAGATTGTGTTTCCATCTGCAATTAAATAAAAACCCAATCTGGCCATTGAGTAGCACGTGGTGTCGATAGTAAAACATCTAGAAAGAAGGTACAAGGGCGTTAAAGATTGGCGTGTCTTAACAGAATCTTTGAAATGTGAGAGTTAAAGTAAAGTAAATAAAAAGCCTGCTAAATCACTTAAATCCCAGCAAATGGTGTTAACCGCCACATAATTTCCTCACGTCGAAATAATGATGATAATGCTCTCAAAAGAAAGAAAAACAAACAATAATGGAACAAAAATACAGAAAATACATACAGCAGAAAAGAAAACTATTGTTCAGCCGGGAATCGAACTCAAGAAAAGGTGGAACGGAAATTAGAAGCAACTCATATACCGATGTTAAGAAGGATGCGGCCAGTATAAACGACGGACAGAAATTCAAAAGAGAAAGTCCTCAGAGGAATGAAAGAAAATGGTCAAGGAATCAATAAACTGGCTTGCTTCCCGGTGAAAAATTTGCTGGGTTCAAGAATCTAAATCTTACAGCGTCTCGCTCCAGTCTAACCATTTGTAAATGGGTCGTTGACTCTGCTCTTGAGTTAGGGAAGGTATAGGCAGCAAGGAAGCGAACTGGTCACTCTACCTTATAAAACTGGACCTAGTATAGTGAAGTCTGTCCATCCATCCAGCTATTTAACTACCTACCCATCTGTCTGCTTACCTAAGACAAAGGAAGAATAACGAATCAACAGAACGTCAACAGTTTGTTCAAGACAGTAGAGCGTGGTAAGAACTGATTAACGGCCTGTGAAGCAGTGCTTCATAACCTGCCTACCTGCCTGCCTGCCTGCCTACCTATCTACCTACTTACCTACCTTCCTACATGTATACCTACCTACATACCCATTTTCTTACCTACATATATACATACATACACACATGCCTAATCACCCACCCATCCTGCCATCCATCCAACCAGTTATTTAACTACGCACCCACCGTCTGCCTACCTACCTACATACCTAAATACCCATCCATCCATCCATCCATCCATCCATCCATCCATCCATCCATCCATCCATCCATCCATCCATCCATCCATCCATCCAGCCAGCCCTTCACCTATCAGTTCAGTCTGTCTGTCTGTCTTTCATTCAGTAAGTCCGTTTATCTTCTGTCTATTATTTGCCTTTTACGTAGTCTAGCTGAAAGTTTCCTCTAAATTTCCCTGGTGGGAATTAAGTTTTACTAACACATTTCCTGTCCCTTGTAAAAACATTTTCTGATCAATATTTTTGTGGAATTTTTTGTTCACATCATTATGTTGAAGTTTGTTGTTTTTAAACTCATGTTAAGTGCAGCTACGGTTGAGAAAACCTGATCTAGTGATTTAATGACCTCTTCACTTGAATCCAGTCTATCCAGCTGTAACAATGGGTCCTTGACTCTGATCTGGAGTAAGGGAAGGTAAAAAAGGCGATGAAAGGAATGTTCGGCCCTTCTAAGTTAAGCTGAGATGTAGTATAAACAAGCTGGACATATAGGTTGATTGATAGATGGATAGATGGTTGATTACATTGATGAATCTGTGAATGGATGGATGGATGATGGATGGGTGAATGGCTTGATTGATGAATGGACGGGTGATAATAATCGTGTTTGGATATAGGTAAAGTGAGTGTGATTGTGTACTGGCAAAGTCGTTCACACAACAGGTGCGCCCACAGGAGTCATCGAGTATGGAACGACTGGTGATATTTAATTATTGTTTATTAACTCACAGCACATCATCACGTAGACATAGACGAATACAGGTACATCGAATCATATAATTTCCACACTGCATTAAATATATATAATACGGCCTGTCCACATCCTGGCCTATAATAATCTTCATATGGCCTAAACAGTACTCCATTACACAATAAAGCCTGCTCACACGGCAGCTATAATAATCTTCATATGACCTAAACAGTACTCCATTACACAATAAAGCCTGCTCACACGGCAGCTATAATAATCTTCATATGGCCTAAACAGTACTCCAGTACACAATAAAGCCTGCTCACACGGCAGCTATAATAATCTTCATATGGCCTAAACAGTACTCCATTACACAATAAAGCCTGCTCACACGGCAGCTATAATAATCTTCATAAGGCCTAAACAGTACTCCATTACACAATAAAGCTTGCACACTCGGCAGCTTTAATAATCTTCATATGGCCTAAACAATACTCCATTACACAATAAAGCTTGCACACCCGGCAGCTATAATAATCTTCATATGGCCTAATAAATCTTCACTGCAGTTTATCAAATAGGCTGTACACACAGCGAAATATATAAGTCGACATTTTCTTAAGCCCTACGTAGGCATACACTATCCAAAACCACTGGGACTCGACCTACACGGTCCACGCCCAAAACACAACTCCCAAATCACATACACTAGTCCTGCCAAAAAACCCCGTCACGAGACTCGGCTGTCTTGAACACCGCTCTCGATAATACATGCAGACTAGCTGCGAGCTATTCACATGGCTCAAAACAGTACAGAATAAATACCTCTCAACATTTGAGATTAAACAGCGTTCACACGCTTTTCTGTACTCTGTCACTCGAAAAATAGGAAAAGATAATTCTATCCTAAAGTCAAACAAGTATCCGCTTAATCAAGCGTTGCAACTCGAAATTTAATTTGTCCAAAACATTCTAAAGATTACTTCCACTTCCATAAAATCCACTTGCAACAGTTACCACCCCCTCCGGGAAAAAAAATGATTCTATCATTTTTTTGAAAAAATTAACTCCCAAAAACAAAAAAATTTAGAAGAAAATGAAGCTCTAACATATGCTTACAAAAATTATCTTATTTTAAATCAAATTATATCTACAACAAATATCAGCATTAAAGTGTAAAGTGGCAATTAAAGCATACAGCATAATCAGCTAAGTATAAAAAGTAATTAGCTAAATATACAAATATGATCAGTTTCAAAATTAATTCAAGTATACGTAGTACAAACCAAACCGACAACAACCGATCGAAAGAGAAAACACAAGATCAATCAAAAGAAGAATGATCTGTAAAAAAGGAAAGTAAGAACTCAACAATACCATATACTCATAATTTAAGTTGGACAATTACATGTAAAATAAATACAACTATCATAAGTAGATATATCATATGAAATCATATAACCATTCCAATAATACAAAGAATGGAAGTATAAATGTTGAAAGAAGACAAAGTATACAAGTAGAATCAAGTAAAACGAAGATGAGGTACGAAAGTATAAACAAGATATGAAATCCATACCAAAAAGACAACAGAAAAGAAGGAATGAAATGAAGAATAGTTACCAAAGACAGATAGAAAGCACAGGCACGAACGCAGAGAAAGTCAATAACAATACATACTAATAAATGTTTAGATTAGACAACGTTTTTCAAAAATAAATACAAACATAATCGTAAGGAACAATACAAAATATCAAAGTATATCTATACTAACACCACCAAAAAATAATTTATAACTAAACAAAACCTAACAAATAATTTAACCAAGTTACAAGAGTTATACATAACTAAAAATAAATAAATTATAGTCATCGAACAAACAAGTAATAGCATTGCTATAACTAATACGACCAACGCACAATCAAGCGCTAAAATAAAAAATATATCATAACAAAAAACAACTTTTTACAAGAACTAATCACACTACATATCAATGATATCGCACTGTCAAATGCTGGGCACACACACAAAAATTACAATGCCAAAAAAAAAAAAATCATTTTTTTTTCCAAAAGTACCGTACAAACAAATTTTTTTACGATAAGTTACATAAAAACAGTATTTAATTTTTAAGTAATTCAAGACCACTAAAACCTAATAATGAAATCAATATTTTAACAAAATGAGTGAAATATAAAACCAAAATCCTATCTCGAACAAACCCTTAAATCAACACATGTAAATTTAATTTATCCTTTAACTCTTTCAGTCCCAAGCAAAAATGTGGGTTTGGCCCAAGCAAAAATGGCCACCCCAGTGCGTTTTTATTGTTGTTGTTTGGAAATAATTTTTTAAGATGTTCATATGCATAAATAACTTTGTTGTTGTATATGAAACTGAAGGTAATTGGATGTACTTTACTCTTGTGCTACAAGTATAAAAACTTTCATTGAAAAATGATTAGTTATTCAAGGTAAAATGGAGGATATGCGCTTAAAAAAATGATTAGTTATTCAAGGTAAAATGGAGGATATGCGCTTCAAAAAATCGCTTTAAAAATCTAAAATAAATATCTCAAAACAGAAACACGTTCATTCTTAAACACGTGCGGTATTTAAAAGAATGTACTTGCAGTCGGAAATGACTTTGTGGGTAGTTATAATTAGAAACAGTCTCAAACAGAGGCACATATACTAAAGGCTTTTAAAAGTCGATTGGGCCAAGCGCGTCTAACCCCTGAGCCTTTATAAAGTCGATTGGGACTTAAAGAGTTAAGTTCTTTCTGCTGATAATTACGTTCAGCTCAGTACAATGCTATTTAGCTATAACTTTATCTCTTACTCAAATCAATAAGATATACATTATAAATAAATCTACACTTTGTTGCTAATATGTAATATGTAAAAGGTTCTATAAAAATATCTACAAAAACAAATAAGTTTTTTTTTTTTTAATTAATCTGCTAAGAAAATAATCTGCATGCCTGACTGGCAAGAAATCAAGTTCTGGAAAAATCAAAGTTTCACAATATGTTGACAAATCCAAATACAAGATCATTTATGATACATGCAAGCTATTTTCAAAATTACATTTCACAACATAACAGATAATTCACATCTTCTCTGTATGTTCTATATATTAATTAACCATGACATCAAAACATGAGAAAAATTTAAAATAAGTGAATAACGAATACTCAGGACTATCTAAAAGTAACCACTACATCAACACAATAAATGAGTTTGTGCTTAGGGCTGGCAATCTCATCATGTACAAAAACTATCCTAACCAACACAGTTGCAAAAATTCTAAGTTAAACAGAGTAGTATAAAGGACAATAATTACATGCTACACATTATCAATCACAATAATATATAAATAGCATAAAAATGTATTAACATGTCATCAAACTACCGACATAAAAATAACAACAATAAAAAAAAATTATAGCAATCAAATGATGTATAGAAATAATCATTACAACAAAATTATATGTTATTTCAAAACAACAGCATGTCATGTACTAATATAGAATACAAAAATATTTACTATCTAAAAAAAAATCAGACTCAAAATTCCCCACTCTCTTGTAAACATGCTTGACCTTCAGTAAGTAACACCTCAGATTCTAGTTAGACGCTGACAGGTTTTCGGTTGACCACTCGAGCGTAAAGTTGACCTACATATCTGACCGTCAATATGTCACAGAAGCCTTGACTCTTATCGCAAAGTATCTTCTGTCAACAAATACAAATGAAAATTTCCATTTTACTCAATAGTGAAATTTAATGAAGAAAAAAATGTAGAAATCAAATTGACAATTACCCAGCACCGGCTTGTGTAAAGCACCGGTCTCTTCACGATGTCATCAGCTCTTCCTATCACATGTAGATATCACAGAATACTTGGGGACAACATGACCGACCTTGAATGTAGCCGCTGCCGTACGCTGAAACAAAGTCTCACATTCACAACAACAAGTAGATCAAGCAATAGTATTCAAGCATCCACTGTTATTTTTACTCTGTTTACCTTGATTATAAATGACTCTGGGCTCATGTTGAACAAAATTAGCACAATTGCGCTTATTATTTGTTCTATGATCAAAATACTTATTATTACCGTTGCCTTGTTTACAAATAATGACTTTAGTCTTTTGTTGAGGAACATTACACTGGTGATGTAAAGCAACATTTGAAAAGCCATTATCTCTATTATACTTTCCAACATTCTTACAATCAAAACTTTGAGATTTGCTAAAACAATAGTATCTCTATTGTTCCGCATATGGGTTTCATCCTTGGAAAAAGTAGCAATAGCCTCAACCTCTGTTATTAATTTCTGAGACTTTCCAATAGTCGAGAAATATTTGCTCTTATGAGTCTTGCCTTGAAATATATAACCTTTCTTTTCCTGATTAACAGAACTGGCTGTTACCCTAGAATCTTTGTTGGTCTGACGCCAAAAATTATTCCTCGAATTATCAGTGATATTAGAACTTGGAAAGTTATATTTCCCACGAAAAGATCTATATTTACTATGTTTGACATCTCTCTGAGCAAAAAGTGTATGGGGCTGACTTTTCGCAATTTTCTGTCTATCACTGTCAACATTGACAGAAGACCACATATTGTTATTCAAGACGATGTCAAGCAGGTCATCTACTCGTTTTCTTGCCTGTGCAATCTCCACATCTCTATGTGAGATCTCTTCACCTAATTTCTTGTTTAAACTCTCAACTCTTAAAACTTTGAAGCTTTCCTCTGCTAGTAAATTTCCAATCTTAGCGACCTTCTCTTTCTCAGCCGTCAACTCCACTAATGTCTCTTTCTCTAACTGTTCTTTATTTGCTCTCAACTGAGTCATCTCTAATTGTAGAGACTGAATTTTAATATTATCATTTCTATTCATAATCTCATTACTCTCTTCTGGAATCATCGCATTTTTTTCTTCCTGTTGAAGACCAAGATTCGCAATATCATCTATTAAATCAAGAAGTGACTCTGTATAAGCCCTATCACGTTTATCGGTCTCAACTTTCAATTTCTCATAAATCTGCTTATTTTGTTGGACCTCCTGTGTAATATTTTCCACCTCAATTTGCTTATCTTTCATCTGGACTTCCAATTGCTTTATCTTCAACAATGCTAAATCCAAACTTGCCTGCACACCAGCAAGTTCCGAATTTGATTTATCTAAATCACTTGTTAGTCTGGACACTGTTGCATGTAGCCTATTCATTTCAGTAGTACTTTTTACACAACTGTCCCTTTCCTGTAGGGCACTCCGTTTGTTCCTTCTTATTTGCTCCTCATCTTCTAACTCCTTTTTCTGATCATCAGCCATGTCATTGCGCACTATCTTACGTATACTCTTCATTATCTGATCGCGTTCAACACCCATATAGTGGTACGAAAACAATCGAAGATCCATAACCAGTAACTGCGCTAAATCTTTAGCCATCTTTAGATGAGGATGAGAGTGAAAATTCTCCTAAGCAAAATATTTTAGGGCTTTTGCCGCATTGACCAAAAATTTGTCTATCACATGTTCCTCAAGCTCTGGGCGTTTTAATTCTTGAAAATCTCTACCTTCTTCCAACAAATAAGCCAATACAGGCCTCATATCCTCAGGATCTATATCATCATCATCCATAGTGATTCACTTACTTAATCAAATATATATAGTAATCACTTATAGTTATGACCAATTACTGTCTACAAAAGTTGGGACAATCACCTTTCCAGATCACAAAGTTAACTATTTGTCAAGAAATGAGCTTATTCCTCAATTCTGTATCACCAATTCCTTTTTATAGCACCTTTATCAAGTCACATCATTATCAGGAAAATCGACATATGTCAACAGCCATTAACACCTATGCATAAAATCTTAATCATATGTCAAATTAGACATAAACAACAATAACAACAGAATGAGCAATTAGGGAGGCCCAATGACATGCATGAAGTGACACAATTTACACAAGAAAAGATCACTTATCTGTCAACAATCCCGTTCCTTTCCGCCACGACACTGGATATCACATAGACTGCTAAAACCTCCACTGCGGGAAAGCACTGGAACTTGATTCGTTTCTCTTCAGGTAATTTCGTCAATATGATATGTGCTTAACAATGCACAAGTTGACAGGAACCATAATACAGCACACACCGCAACTCTTGACTCTTCTTTAGTCTGAAATGTACACGGCAACTCCGTGTATCATAACGTCTTGAACTTGTGATGGTGATAACTGGCACAGGTAACCCGAATATTGCAGGAATCCGTCACAACTCGTACAAATGCTGGTACAAATACTGTCCAAGTCTAATTGAACTTCCCTGACCACTGCAGACGTTGTTGTAGTCTATAGGCATGAAATAGGACGTCAATTGCTACTGGTGTAAAGTTGCATACTACCAAATAAAGCGTGCGTGGTTTCTCAAATGCGCCACCCAGGCAGATAATAACTAGGTCAAAGTTCCGAAGTACAGTAGATTCACTTTTCACATGATACGAAAACTACGCCACTTAGGCTATCGACGCGAATAGTCGTAGATGTCAGATCCTGTTAACTGAAAACCACCAAATGATAATAATTGTGTTTGGATATAGGTAAAATGAGTGTGATTGTGTACTGGCAAAGTCGTTCACACAACAGGTGCGCCCACGGGAGTCATCGAGTATGGAACGACTGGTGATATTTAATTATTGTTTATTAACTCACAGCACATCATCACGTAGACATAGACGAATACAGGTACATCGAACCATATAATTTCCACACTGCATTAAATATATATAATACGGCCTGTCCACATCCTGGCCTATAATAATCTTCATATGGCCTAAACAGTACTCCATTACACAATAAAGCCTGCTCACACGGCAGCTATAATAATCTTCATATGGCCTAATAAATCTTTACTGCAGTTTATCACATAGGCTGTACACACAGCGAAATATATCAGTCGACATTTTCTTAAGCACTACATAGGCATACACTATCCAAAAACCACTGGGACTCGACCTACACGGTCCACGCCCAAAAAACAACTCCCAAATCACACATACTAGTCCCGCCAAAAAACCCCGTCACGAGACTCGGCTGTCTTGAACACCGCTTTCGATAATACATGCAGACTAGCTGCGAGCTATTCACATGGCTCAAAACAGTACAGAATAAATACCTCTTAACATTTGAGATTAAACAGCGTTCACACGCTTTTCTGTACTCTGTCACTCGAAAAATAGGAAAAGATAATTCTATCCTAAAGTCAAACAAGTATCCGCTTAATCAAGCGTTGCAACTCGAAATTTAATTTGTCCAAAACATTCTAAAGATTACTTCCCCTTCCATAAAATCCACTTGCAACACGGGTCAGTGAATGGATGGATGGATGAATAAGTGCGTAAGTAGGAAGGTAGTAACATAGATGTGTAGGTAAGTAAGTAGACGTATGGAGGAACGGAGAGACAGATAGAGAGATACAGACGGACAGACAGACAGGTAGGCAGACAGACAAGCAGGCATGTTGGAAGGTCGATACTTAGGTAGATCACTTGGCTCCCCTACAGCAGTATCTGCGATGGAACCATATTTACCTGCATTAACCTACAGCTCCCTAAAGGTCATAGGTCTTATACATTTATTCCAATTCTTCTGGTCACTTTGTAATTGTATTTCAAGCTGTTTCCACGTCTTTCTTTTATCCCATTTATGTCGGCCAGTTCCGTTCTTCTTGTGCTCATGGTTATCATCTACCACTCTTACCCTAGGGATTCGAAAAGAAGGAATGTCATGTAAAGATATCAACTAATTTTCCATGATGTGAGTTTTCTCAACGCACTATCCAACATCAGTGCCTTCTTCTCACCCCATGTTCCACTGGTAACGTCTGGTTCTTGTCCTCAGTTCATATTCATTCATTCATAACCCTCCACTCCCAAAGGAGCATAGGCCTTCAACAAACACATGCCAAGTCCTCCTGTCCCGTGCCATCATCTCAAGTTCTTTCCATGTTCTCCTCATCATTTTCACCTCTGTTTCCAACTCTCTTCTCCATGTACTTCTTGGTCTTCCTCTGCCTCTCTTGCCCTGGGGGTTCCAGAACAAGGACTGCCTTGTAATGCTATCAACAGGTTTCCTCAGTGTGTGTCCTATCCATCGCCATCGTCTTCTTCTCATCTCTTGTTCCACTGGCACTTGTCTAGTTCTTGTCATCAGTTCCACGTTGGTAACCTTGTCATACCATTTTAATCCCTCTATGCTACGCAAGCACCCATTTATGAAAGTCTGTAGCTTTTTGGTTGTTGTCTTTGTTGTTCTCCATGTCTCAGAGCCATACAATAGGACTGACTTCACATTTGAGTTGAAGATTCTTATTTTCGTGTGGTATCCGATTTCTCTTGATCTCCATATATTTCCCAATGCAATGAAAGCTCCTCTTGCCTTTTGTATTCTTATTTTGATATCGCTGTCTGTCCCTCCAACTTTGTCTATATTACTGCCAAGATATGTGTATGATTCTACATCTTGAATTGGTGTTTCTTCAAGTTCAACCCTGTTATCATTACCTGCATTTATTCTCATTATTTTTGTCTTTTCCCTGTGTATTTTCAGACCCAATTGCTGTGACCTCTCATCGAGTGTTTTCAATTTGTCCTGCATCTGATTACGGTTATGGGACAGAAGAGCCAAGTCATCAGCAAAATCCAGATCATCCAACTGCTTAGTCAGAGTCCACTGGATTCCATATCTGTTGTGTCTTGTCGATGATCTCATAACCCAATCTATTGCCAGCAAGAAAAGAAATGGAGACAAGAGGCATCCCTGTCGCACTCCTGTTCTTATCCCAAACGGTTCTGTAAGCTGTCCTTCGTGAAGAACTCTGCATGTCATGTCTTCATATGTTTTCTTTATTAAATTAATGATCTTCAGGGGAACTCCATAATGCCTCATCAATTTCCAAAGTGATTCTCTGTCTACACTGTCCAATGCCTTTTCGTAGTCCACAAATCCGATGTATAGTGGTGAATTCCATTCCAGACTTTGTTCAACTATTATTCTCAAAGTGGCTATCTGGTCTGTACATGATCTGTTTTGTCGAAAACCTGCTTGTTCATCTCTCAGTTTCTTGTCTATGGACTCTTTTAATCTCTCAAGGATAATCCTGTTTAACACTTTTCCTGGCACTGATAGTAACATTATTCCTCTATAATTTGTGCACTCTTGTAAATTTCCCTTCTTAGGCAACTTAACTAGATATCCTTCCTTCCATTCTGCTGGTATCTCTTCCTTTTCCCAGACTTTACCAAGTAATTTATATAACATCTCTGTAGCCGTGTCGATATCTGCTTTGATGGCCTCTGCTGGAATGCCATCAGGTCCAGACGCTTTTCCCTCTCTTAGAAGCTTTATGGCTTTCTTTATTTCTTCCTTCGTTGGTCTTTCACCGTTAATTTGTAGCTCTTCTTCTGCTGGCTGGATGTCCGGCGGGTTTTGTGGAGCTGGTCTATTGAGAAGGTCCCCAAAATATTCTGTCCACCTCTTAATTTGCTCTTGTATATTGCTGAGCAGTTTCCCATTCTTGTCTTTTATGAGGCAACTTGTTTGCTTGTATTTCCCTGTTAGCTTCTTTGTGCTGCTATACAGTTCTCTCATATTTCCTTTGGCTGCAGCATCTTCTGCCTCTCTTGCCAACTCCTCAATATACTTCCTCTTGTCTCTTTTGATACTTCTTTTTACTTCTTTGTTTGCTTCTGTGTACACTTCTTGAGCCTTGGCTTTGGAGCTTCTAGTTTTGCTTGTGTTTAACTCTGCTTTCTTGTTTTTTCTGTCTTTTATCTTATTGATGGTTTCTGTTGTTATCCATGCTTTTTGTTGTCTTTCCCTTTTCCCCAGTATTTCTTCACATGTCTCCTTCCATACTGTTTTGATCTGCTGCCAATAGTCTTCTGTATTCTCTACATCTTCCAGCCGTTGGAGCACTTGGAATTTGTTGGATACTGTGACCGCAAATTTGTCTCTTGTTTCTTGATTTCTTAGCTGTCCTACATTAAACTGTTGTCTATAGTTTTGCATTGTTGCATATCTCTTGAGTTTCATTTTTACTTTGGCTATCAGAAGATGGTGATCTGATGCCACATCTGCTCCTCTATCTACCTTTACATCCTGCAATGATGATCTAAACTTCTTGTTTATGCATATATGATCAATCTGATTTTCTGTTCTATGGTCTGGTGATATCCATGTTGCCTTGTGTATTCTCTTATGTGGAAACATGCTTCCTCCTATAGCCAGTTGATATGAAGCACAGAAGTTTGCGAATAGCTCTCCATTTTCATTCATTACTCCTAGCCCATGTTTTCCCATGACTTCTTCGAATCCAGTGTTGACTGTACCTATCTTTGCATTCATGTCACCCATCAAAATTGTGATGTCTCTTCTTTTTACTTTATCCATAATTTCCTGTAGTTTAGTATAAAATGCTTCTTTCACAGACTCTTCTTTGTCATTAGTTGGTGCATAACATTGGATGACATTTACATGAATTTTCTTTTTAGCTGTTTTGAAAGAAGCTGTTATTATTCTGGGTCCAACAGCTTCCCATTCAATTAGTGCTTTCTGTGCTTCTTTAGATAACATAAGAGCTACCCCTTCACTGTGGTGTGAACTTTCGTCTTCATGTCCTGAGGACAGCACCAATTCACCTGTGATGAGTTTCTTCCTGTCTACCCCCTTCCACTTTGTTTCACACATTCCCAGAACCTCGATTTTGTATTCCCTCATTTCTGCTGCTACTTGCGCCACTTTCCCTTGTTCGTTTAATGTCCGAACATTCCAGGTGCCAAATCTGGAAGTTCTCCTAGAAGAAAGAAGGTTAGTCAGCAACACAGACTCCTTTCGGCTTTCTCTGTGTTGCATCATACGCCTCCCCGCGAGAGGACCTTCCCCTGTCTTGGATGGCTGTGTTTTATTTTCTTTATTTGACTTGTCCATATTTGTTGAAGTTTTTTGTGGTTTAAATTTTTTTACAGGATGGTGTAACCGGCCCCATGCCCAACCCTCCTTAGTCGCCTTTTACGACATGCTTGGTAGGGGACAGTGTTACTATTCTTTGCTCCCCTTTCGGGCCCCGGTAACACACGGGTGTCAGTTCATATTAGTGATCTATTATACCATTGTAATCCTTCTATTCTACACAAGCACCCATATACGAAAGTCAGTAACTAGTGGTAGTGTTTTCCCCTTTGCGTTTTATTATTTATTCCGTGTTTCAGACCTAACCAGAAGACTGCCTTGACATTTGAGTTGAAGATTCTGATTTCTGTGTGGGACAAGATGTCTTACGATGTCCATATTTGTCGCCCATGCAACGAAAGCTCCTTTTGCCTTTTGTGCTTATTTTGATAAAACCGACTGTACTTCCATCTTTGTCTATACTTCTGCCAATATATATGTGTATGATTCGACATCTGTGGCGGGGTGATATATTAAATCTGAATTTGGAAGGCACAGTCTTCCAGACTGAGTGCAAAATTGTAGTGAGATGAAGAAAGAGTAGGATAGACAGAATGATTGATGGTGACTCTCTTTGCGTGACATTCAGTAACCAAGATAACAAGTTACTAAGATCTCAGTCTTGATTTTCACCTCCGCTCTTGTTTTGGTAGAAGACACACCCTCTCTCTATTTCCCGATTACACAGAGAGGACATAGAAAATAATGGAAAACGGCTTGTTTGGAATTAATCTTTTGTCTCGATTTAATAAATATCTAAATCATACAAATCAAAGATAAATAACCAATTCAAACATCTACCACGGTATCTAAAAAATACATGAATCAAATCAAAGGAAAAAAAAATAACTAAGCCGTATAGCATCACATTTGAAAAAAAACAACAATGTGTTTGAGAAAAAAACAAACAAACGGTGCCAAGAAAGATAATGTAAGAAATAATATGAAACGCGCAGTTACACAGAGTTACGACACTGGACAGGACAACACTTCCACATGAAGAACAAGTACACACACACTCACACACACAATAATCCGAGTTGGCAGCGCAGGACGTTTTCATAGAAGGTGACCAAATACGTCACTCTGTCAGGAAATCAGTAAAAGATTCTTTGCGAAGTTATTTACGTCTGCCTAGCGCAGTGTTTCTCAACCTTTTTGTGTTCACGGCACACTTTTCCATTTTCTACACATTTGCGGCACACCTATCTGACCCCGCGCCTGAATAAACAAGTACAGTGATATATACAAAATTAAATACACAAATTTGTGGGTACTTTAGAATGAATAAACTCTCAATTCGATTTTCTTTTAACTGTTTAAAATAATTAGAACATATATTTGACCCAACCAAAAAAAAAAAAATTGTTTTTCATACAAACCTGATGGTCTTAATGCGATACTCGGGGTTGATGCTTTTGAGTATTTTCTCTGATATTATGGCGTATTTGAGATAAGCAAACTCTTATTTCATCTTCAACACAGAGACATTTTTTCCCCTTTTTTGCCTTTAATGCTTGTAAGTGTTGAAAATCCCAACTCACATAAATATGACGTAGAAAACTGCATTAAAATAATTAAAGTTCATTTTAAAATAACAGAATACTCGGCTTTAACAGAAATCCAGAATGCATCCAGAGGTATCTCTGAGTGTTTCATTTTAAGATTGCGATTAGTTGAAATAGAAGCTATCTGTTCTTCCTCTATTATTGTAAAATCCAAATATACTTCATGTAGTAAATTTACAAAAATTTTGCGGCACACTTTGATAGGCACAGCTTGAGAAACACTGGCCTAGTAACACGCAAGCAAATTTAGCCTGGCTCTTCTGTGGGGGAAAACATGTTGGACGGAAATAATTCATATAGGCAACATCATTTGTCGTTTCTGACAGGTAGACTTAGTCACATATCTCAGTAAATACTGCATGGATTTGACTCAAAATTTAACACAGTAAAGCAGCAAGTGAGCAGAGTCTATGGAATACTGTATTATATTGCTACGTAACGTTATTGTGGAGATATTATTATTCTGAGAGATCGAAACCAGATGCAGAGAAGCAACTAGC
>JAMPIV010009257.1:397500-464498 GCA_024509875.1 Oreohelix idahoensis
AGAATTGCTTTGGCAGCTAGCGCCTTCAATAGATTATCTAATATTTGGAAATTACGATCACTGAATATACATACCAAGCTTCGTCTGTTTAATTCGAATGTTATCTCAGTGTTAACATACGGCTGTGAGAGTTGGAAAATAACAAAATCATTGGAGAACAAGCTGAATACATTCGAGAACAAATGTCTTAGAAAACTCATGAACATCAGTTGGAAAGAAATCAAGACTAATCGACAAATAAGAGAAGACTCTAGGCAGAAATATGTCTCCGACTATATAAGGAAAAGACGATGGTCATATATCGGTCATGTCCTACGAATGCAAAACAACAGAATACCCCTACAGGCGCTCACAATTATCCGAACACTTTTTCCAGAAAGAAAAAAAAAATCAGTCTCCACCAGTCACGTTAGACTACAGTTCTGAATCTTTTGATGCGGCAAGCTTCAAATGTGTGCGAACAATTTGTAGACAATGAGATGGGCTAATGGACGGTCGCTTACGTACATGAAGTCAGTTAGATCATAAAGTCCGTTAATATCTGGTTTACCAATCCAGTGTACGTGTGAGTTCTAGGCAGAACACTGGCTAAACAGACAGTTCAACTTAAAATAATTGTGTCTGCTACTACAGCAGAATAATTTTGGTGTACACGTATTTCTCTGTGCGACCTGGCATCTTCCAGTAGGCCTAAAGCATATAAAAGGAACCGCAATGTTTTGTCAATTGAAACGAAAACAGAAATTATCAAGAGACTAGGAAAAGGTGAAACTGTGTCTTCATTTGCGAGGATTTTCAATGTTGAGAAAGCTACCGTCTCTGACATCAAAAGTAACAAGGATAAAATTATGAGTTTTGCATCGAAATTGGATAGTGAAAATGGGTCGAAGAAACATAAAACCATGAGAAATGCGAAAGATTTGAAATTGGAAGAGGCTTTGTATATATGGTTTGTGCAAAGAAGAAGCAAAGGGGAACCTATCTCTGGCTCTCTATTGTGTGAAAAGGCACTTCAGTTCAACAGTCAACTTGACGGTCCTCCTGACTTTAAGGCTAGCCAGGGATGGTTAAGAAACTTTAAATCTCGTCATGGCATACGAGAATTGGAGATTCAAGGGGAATCTTCATCTAGCGATGCAACTGCCGCTGAAAATTTTAAAGAAACATTCTTGGCTTTTTTGGAAGAAGAAGGTTATTTACTCGATGATGTGTATAATGCCGATGAGACTGGCTTATACTGGAAATCATTGCCTCAAAAATCACTTGCATCTCAGCGCGAAGCAGCTGCCCCTGGGTTTAAAAAGTGCAAAGAGAGAGTAACAATTTTGGTAGCCGCGAATGCCAGTGGAAGTCATCGTTTACCGGTGCTAATGATCGGCAAAGCCAAAAAAAACACGTTGTTTAAAGAATGTGACATGTCTCCCATTGTGCTACAAAGCACAGAAGAGTGCTTGGATGAATAGTGAAATATTTCTTGATTGGTATACAAATCAGTTCATCCCAAATGTGAAGAGGTTGAAAGAACAAGAAAAGAAAACTGGAAAAGTAATTCTTCTACTGGACAATGCACCATCTCATCCAGAGACGGATACATTGAATGCAGTTGATGCAAATTTTAAAGTAATTTTTCTGCTTCCCAATGTAACAGCACTGATTCAACCAATGGATCAGGGTGTTATAGCAAAGCTTAAAAAGATGTACAAGAAGGAAGTCCTGCGTCGTTTATTGTTGGCTGAAGATGAAGAAAGTGTGGTGGCGTTTTCAAAAAAAGCTTAATCTCAAAGACTGCTGCTATATGTAAGCTGATGCTTGGACCACCCTGTCACAAGATAATCTCAACAAGGCTTGGAATAGATTGCTTGGGAAAAAAGGAGGAAATGAAACTACTGCAGTGGACACAAATGATGATTGTATAAATGAAGTTGTGGAACTGTTTCAAGCAATGCCCGGATTTTCGGACTGTGACAAAGATGATGCACACATGTGGCTAGAAGATGATAATGATTCTGGTTTTCAGTTTTTGAATGACGAAGAAATTTTGTCTTTTGTGCAAGAAGAAAACCAAATACATGTAGTGACCGATGATGAAGACTCCTCAGAAGTACATGATGTACTTGTAGATTATGAAGAAAACCCAAAACGTCGACCAAGTCCTGAAGAGGCCTTTATAGCACTAGAAACAGCGATGGCTTGGTACGAGCAAGAAGATGACAGCTGTCCTACACAGCTTCTGCTGTTGAAGAGAATGCGGGACTTAGCAGCCAAAAGCAGACTATCCAGTTTGGCGCAAAAGAGGATTCCTCATTATTTTAAATAGTGGGCTACATCTGTGCAAGTACATGTATACGTAAGTTGCGCCTGGTTTTGAATTGTTTGTAATGTTATTTTGAAAACATTTCTCTTTCTTAACAAAAATAATTAATACAAGTAGTACATGCACTGCAGTGTAATGAAAGATTTTGGTGATACAGTGATCTAATACAGTGTGGGTATTATTATTACAGTACAAGTAAATATGTTTTATAGTGTATTTTCCTTGTGATTGTTAATTATTTTTAGAAATATGTGTACATGTACTCGATACATCATGTAATCCAATTATCCGAACATTTGATTATCCGAACGATGCTCGGTCCCATGGGGTTCGGATAAATGGAGTTCTACTGTACAGTATATATATTTTTTTGGGGTCTCTCTCTAATTCTTCTACTCTGGGCATGTCACAACAATGACTGCTATGTGATGCTAATAAACGACTTCATCAGTGGAACTTCTCGAAACATGTGCAGCTAGCCAGCCAATTCCATACCCAACCCTACCTTCTTTAGTTGGTACAGGAATTGTTTTGAAAAGACCATTTAAAATGGTTTCAAAAATAGAGGTTATTACTAGAACAAAATTAACTTTATGATTGATTCTTGCTAAATAATGAAACTAAATACCAGTGAAACAAGAGGTCTAGAAAATACGTCTCCGGTTGGATAGGCCGCACATTGAGGTCATTGCTAGCACTAGAGGGCAGACGGTTTTCTTGAATCCCCAGTGTAGAATAAAGAATGCGAGATCCAAAACACACGGAGAAGAGAAGCAGAGACAAACGTAAAAGATATTAATAAGACACGAAAAGGTCTAAATGAATGAAACAAGGCAGGAGGTTTGGCGTGTAGTTGTTATTAATCCCGTGCTCCACAGGAGGCTGAAAGGTGATGAATGAAATACGGATCTAATAAATGTGTTTGACGCTGTGTGTAGATCTAGGGGAAGAGGGAGGGGGAGGCGGGGTCTCTGATGAATATGTCTACTGCTTCCTCAGGCATGTCGTACTAGTACGAGGGTGTGCGTGAGGCTGGCAACCTCATCATGTCAAATAAATGTCTACAGAAACCATCGCTGCAAGAGGAATGTGAGTGCTTGGTGCAGGCTTCCTGTAAGGGGGAACCAGCTGTAGTGGTGACTACATGCTCCATGAGGAGCTAAAAGGAACATGATGATGATGATTATATGTGTTTGATAAAAGTCAGAATGAATTGTCTAATCAGTTGTCAAGGTAGTCCTATTGTATGGTTTCTAAACATGGACAACACCAAAAACAACAACAACAACAACCAAGAAGTTACAGACGTTCAAAAATGTTGTGCTTCCATAGAATAGAACAGTTGACATGGCACGACGAGATCGCCAATGCGGAACTGGTGACAAGAACCCGACAATTTACCAGCACAGCAAGAGATAAGAAAGAACAAAATGCTGGAGATTGATAGGAAATGTTGAGGAAACCTGTTGATAGCATTAAAAGGTAGACCTTGTTCTGGTATTCCCAGAGTAAGAGAAACAAGAGTAGACAGACAATCACATGTAGAAGAGAACTGAAGACAGACGTGAAAATGGTGAGGATGACGTGGAAAGACCTGTAGCTAATGTCACGTGACAGGAAACTTAGCATGCGTTTATTGAAGGCCTGTGCTCATTGGGGACCCGAAAGGTAAAGAAGAAGTTAATGTTTGATTAACTCGTAATAACAAGAAGTTAATGTTTGACTAACTCGTAATAACAAGAAGTTAATGTTTGAATAACTCGTAATAACAAGAAGTTAATGTTTGACTAACTCGTAATAACAAGAAGTAATAATCACAGGAAGAGGAAGTACAGTTTCCTTTGGGACTTGCAGAACGCCTCGATGTACTCACGCTTGTTCTGAGCGCGGTGAGCTATCGATCTGCTCAAGCTTGCCCTCTTAAGTCTTGTCAATATGCAAGGAGGAATGACAGCGCTTTCTTCCCACTCTTTCAAATTTCCTCCAAAGTGTCTTAATCATGAAAGACAAATTTGTGTAATGCCATTACTTCCAGTTTGATCAGAGTGTTAAGTGAATGATACTAGACGATGATAGAGATTTTATTTGAGTCTTCGTGGTGGAAACTTTTTCAGACTCCTGAAATACGCGAATCTAATTTGTGTTTTCTTGGCATTGCTTTTCTTATGGATGAAAAATGCTGGGAGCGGTGATTGGATTAGAAATAATTGTGTTTATTCTTACAACTTTTTGTAAAGTGTACAAACATCGTTTTGACAGGAGTCTGCTATTTTCAAAATGCATCGCGCGCTTATATAGAGTTTAGTATAGGTATTTCGTAATTACTGCAGTTTGAATTGGTAAACGTTATGTTTGATTTTTTACGCGGATCTATTTATAACATCGGCAAGCAAACATCGAGGTAACTTCCAATTAAAACATCTAATGGTCAGGGCTAGCTTTTGTGCGACGTTAAAGATTTATTTTTAAAATAACATTTTTAGTCATTCTTATAATCAAAGATGTTTGAGCTACAGACAAAAACTCTCCCCTAACTCAAGCTTGAGCCTCAGCTCTGTTTATCGTCCATTTTGTCTTTTACTTTGCGTAGCTGTTCTGTCTCCGATTTCGCCACTATTGTGCCTCCTGGTCTACATTTTCCTATGTGAGTATTTCCGGTGGGATCCATGCTATCGTCTAAATTCATCCTCATCATGATCATCATGATGATGATCATCATCATGATGATCATCATCATCATAATAAAGACCTTTCAGCTCCCATTGGAGCACAAGTTCTGAACAAAACCATGCCAAGTCCACTTGTCCTGTGCCATCCATTCAAGGACTAGCCATATCATATTTTACCAATCATGTACTCGTATATTAGTGTTCTCTTCTCCATACATTTTTGACCTCCGTAAATTTATCTTTTAATGAGGATTTCAGGGACTGTATTGCAATGCTATTAACTAGTTTTTAATAATATGCGACCTATCCAACACCAGCGCCTCCCCCTCACCTCCTATTCCCCTGATATGTATCTTAGTTCTTCCCATCAGTTCCACATGAGTGATTTTGTCATTCCATTTCAGTAAGTCTATTCTTGTAAGCAATCATTAGTTTAAGGAAGTGTATATCTTTCTAGTTGTCACGTGAAGTTCCTTCTCACTCACCCATAGCAGACTGTTCAAATATTTCAGGACTTCTGATTCTATACTACCCTAATGTGATCATACTCGATATATTGTCTGATTTACCGTATAGACGTTTTGGATTTGTTTTTGTTTTTCTTATTTTCATTGCGTTCTTGTTTGTTTAAAAAAATATTTTATTTTGGTTATGATTGGGTAATGTCATTGTATGCTGTTATATAACCTTTATAATGTTGTATGCCTTTAACTTAATGCTTAAAGTAACATGTGGAAATGAAAGGGTATAGTTTGCAAGATAAGTGAGAGTGGAAGGGCCTAATATTAGACGGGCCTGCGCGCCCAATTCTTAACCCTTTGAAAATAAAATTCGTTCATTTGTTCGTTCGTTTGTTTAATTAGTCGCTAGACACCTACTAAATGAGCGGCCATTAGATCAATATTGTCCCTCTTGAGAAATTAGATACTACAACCTTGTTAATCCTTTTAAAATTTTAATTGGAACTCTTTGTTTGCTTTTTTTTTCTAACATTTTAATTGTTCTGTGTAATTTAATCAATGGCTGAGATGTTTTTGTTGTGTTTATTATTTACCACCTTAATTTAATTTCCTTATATTTACCAGAGGAACCGCCCGCCCCCCACCCCCCCCAAAAAAAAAAAAAAAACCGCAAAGAAGATAACTTTATACATACGATGAAAATGATGAGGAACGAACGAACGAACTTTATTTTCAAAGGGTTAAGAATTGGACACGCAGGCCCGTCTGACACTCTGCCCTTTCTCTCTCTCTCTCATCATATATACTGTATCCGTTCATCCTCACATAAGATATAGCAAGGCCTATTGCTGATGGCACGGAACAGGAAGATTTTGTATAAGTTTATAGAAAGCCTCTACAACGTCGGGAACTAAAAGTGGATGGTTAAGATATTTACCTGGGCTCTACAGGTATAATTGTGTACACCATTTGCTCTTTTAATCACGTGCTCTTAGTGTTGACTAATGATGTGCACATAACCAGCTGTGACAGACGAACTCAGCCGATTCTGAATGACCCTGAAGTGTTGGATGATATAGTACGACCTTCGTAGCGACCCCTTGGATAACATCAGTGCCCCCGAATATTGTAACCTTTCGTCAAACGGGATTTTTCTTTTCACCTGGACTCATTAGCTATGCAACCGTTCCACACGTTTGCTGATTAATATGTGGACAGTTTATCTACCGTTCATTCTGGTCATCGCATTGATTTAAGGAGAGATTAAATCACGCCCATGGACATCTCTTGAGCAATCATATGCAGTATTTTCATTAACTTGGCCCAGAGGGGGCGGCGCCAGAATCAAACAGATAGTAGCGATCACGATCAAAGACACAGACTGGGGGATTTCAGGAAAGACTAGCGCCACGATCAAAGACAGTAGTGGTCCCTGAAACGAGCGACGCAAGTTCCTGCAGGTATTTCGCATCTCGGTGTTAAACACAGAACCGATCGCAGCAGCGAGCGGAGTTATGAAGACCAGGGGCGGCATCTCTCTTTAGTCTGGCGGTCAGATCCCCAAAAGTGTCCTGAGATCTAAAAAGGTGTCAATTTTCTCATGTCCCACTCACCTTACAATTAAGTTACATATATACAGACCACGTAGAAATACACTTTATCACTCGGTGGCCAGACCTTTACAGAAGCACTAGCTATATTTGAAATCCTGCTAGATTATCCCCTGGATTTTTATATATATTTGCAGTGAATTCTATTTCTGTGCAAAACGGTAATATATATATTGTGTAAAGTGATCAGGGGTCTAGTTCATTCATTCTATTTCACTGGATTTTGTGTTAATTTAAATCTATTAAATTAAACCATCTAAATAGTTCCAGTTTTAAATGTAATGATATATCTATTATATTAGTTCAAAAGATAATAGATGCTTAAATGCTATAATTAACTTTTAAAGTCGCGAAGGAATTTATAATTAATAAATTTAGTTACGTCCTATATTTATAGATGTGTGTTTTAACCATTAGAACTCGCGCAGTGTTTATTAAATACATAATTAAATACGCGAAAATATATATATATATATATATATATATATATATATATATATATATATATATATATATATATATATATATATATATATATATATATATATATATATATATATATATATATATATATATATATATATATTTATATTTATATTTATATTTATAAATACTCTTAACTGGAAATTCATCGCGCTTTAGAATGTTATTTGATTTTTCGGTATATTACATGTCTTTTTCTTTCATACAGAGTGATCGTAACCTTTGCGATCCCAGCAATAAAGAAATCATCTTAAAAACTTCCAGACATATTGATGAAACATTTTTAAATTTAGTCTTGTGGCGGTTCGATGCGACCTAGCTATCATACTTACATGAAAGAAAGCATACCCAAGACTATTTAAAGAACAATCATCATATTAAAAATTACAAATCTGTAAGATAAACTGGAAGTTGAACCGTGCCAGTAGCGATACTTGATTGACTGCCCTACTGTGAGAGAGTACATATTTTCCTGAACTGTGACGGCTTAAGTTTTTCCTCACTGGATTACTAAACTTTCCGGTCAGTTACTATCATCACGCATTGAAGGAATTTTACCATAGCGGAAGATTAAAGAGACCACTTCATTTTCACCCCTGTATCGAACTGTGTCAGTGCCATCCCATAGACCTCTTTTATATAATAAAACACAATAACTCTTAGGCTTCAAGTCCGGCGATAAGTGAGAATAGTTGCTATCAGCAAACCTCGCAACATCTGGGGCGGGACACGGAAGTACCAGACCTTTTCATGTGTCAAGAGTGTAATTGCAATTTATATAATTCTATTGGAGTGTCTGATGCTGTAATCGGTAAGTGTGTGAATATATGAGTGTGGATCCTCACGCACGTGTATGAATGACAGGAAATTTAATCTTTTTTTGTAACCATTTTGTTAACTTGCTTACCTGGTAATATAATTTTCTGTATACCCTGCATTGTTCCTTTAAGTGGGATAGTTGATAATTTGTTAACTCTGTTTAAAACCCCCTCCTTTTCATTTGCTTAGTAAAGGGAAGAACAATTGGGAAGAACAGGATTCTTTCTACCACCCATACCTAATTTTGAAACACCTCTTTCAGAGTAATTAACTTCACTGTTAGGTTAACGTACCTATGTTCCTGATAACTATCTATCTTTGGACTGGGTTTATCTTTGTCTAAAAAGCGGGACGGGCTTAGTCGATACCAATCTTCTTCACCCCCTCCCTACCTTGTTATTTGCATTTTTCTGTACTTATGATAATTTTTGCTGTAAACACATGATTATTGTAGTAATTGTTTTTTTAACTTTAATAAACAACATAAACTTAATGGTTACTGTGTTGGAATACCCAAAGCCCAAAATTTCCCCTATTTGTTTAATATAGTTGTATCCACGTCGTCTGTGTGTTTGAAGCACCAAATCGGTGTGAGAGCAGGTGTGTGTCTGGAAACTGGCAAATAATTGTTTGACCAGGAGAGCCTGAAGAGTAAATTGAGAGAAACGATTTGTCGTAAATAAGTCTGTCTTTACTCTCCTCCAGCACTCTGTGAAGCAACTATTTACTCTCTACATTTCTATCACTGAGCGTTTCACCATCATTCTACACTCTAAACCGGCCCACTATTTCTAAGACTCCTTCTCTCAGAATAAATTTACGACACCAGCTTAGTCCAAATGTTTACGATGTTCTGTAACGTGTACCTACAGTCTGGCTATGTGGATTTAAAAGAAAAAAAAAAATTAAATTTGCGTAATAAAGACGAGTAGAATTTTCGCAAAACAAAATGGAGTGAGCAGTGTAGGATGTAGACAGTTAAATGTAGGCGAGTATAATCTGAGTTTATGCTTTGCCTTGTTTAACAGTAGGTGGTTGATCTGACACTACATCTACTACTCAATAATCATGCTATTGTTATGCCACGTTAAGACTTTATGATGATACAGAAATAATTAAGTAATATTTAATCACGTTCAGTCTTGTGTTTTCCTACATTTGGCCAAGGATAATCCAGATTGCTGCACATACTTATTAATGTTCCCATATTATTCGACATTTAATAAGTTGACTTTTGTAGCAGTTTTCATTACCATTTTCCTTTTGGGTCCTTATGGCGCCTAGAGCCACCACTGCGGCTAACGCCACTACAGGAAGCAGGCGCCAATTATTCACATGCTCTTGCAGCCTGTGGTTTCTATAGCAACTCATTTTACATGATGAAGTTGCCAGCCTAAGGTACAACCTCATGTTAGTCGCCGTGTACGACATGCATAAGGAATCAGTAGTCCCGTCCCTTGTATGTCTCATAAAAGACTCCCGGGACAGATACGGGAAAGAACATTTCTCCATTTTCATTTATCAGCCTTGGTTTATGGTTTATCTTGGTCGTTACAGAAGTATTGTTAACATTTCCTAGCATCTTGCATGCAGATCAGCCATGAAGACCGAACATTTGCAGTGGGGGTTTGGGGTGAGATACAAGCGCCTTGCCCATTATCGTGAGAGTGAGCACATCGTAGAAGGTGATTGAGGGAGATATAAGAACGTTGCCGATTGTGACCACAGAAAGTGATTAAGGGAGATGTAAGCATGTTGTTGAAAACAGGATGAAAGAAGAATTAATGAAGGAAATCGAAATTAGACAGTTAAAATATTTTGGTCATGTTAAAAGAAACAACACCTTCCTGAAGACCATAATAGAAGACAGAGTTGAAGGCAAACGTGCAAGAGGAAGACAGCGCTATAAGTGGGAAGGTAACATCAAGAGATGGACAGGAAAGAGTCTATCAGAGCGCACCATTAAGACAAGAGACAGAAGACGTTGGAGATCCATTGCAGCGGACCTTCCTTTTGGAAATGACACCTGATTAGGATGAAACGCTTTGTTGAAAAAAAAAAACCGTAAACAGTGATTGAGGGAGATATAAGCTTGTTGTCGATAGAGACCACAGATGGTGACTGAGACAGAAATAAGCACGCTGTCTGTTGGGACCATACGCAATTGAATTATATATATACAAGTTTTTGATTTAAGTACAGACTAGAAAGCTTTTCTTGTTTTTTTTTCATTGGCTGTTCGTGCTTCAGTTGTTGTCTTAACAGTCCGACAGTCATTGGTTGTGGTTGTCTTGTGTTTAGAGAAATAATAGGTCATGTCTGGGCTTCGTTTTTCAGCTTTTATTAAGTTCTTGATCAGTAACAACAATGTTGTTTTCTTTTAGGTCGGCAATGTCTTGAGATTATATTTTCTGTCTGTCCCTCCTTTCGAAGCTATATTTTTTTAAAATATTTCCTGGCACAACACTCAACCATGGTAAGTCCTTTTACGATGTTCCATTCATTACAGAAGTGATGCAGTTCTGTGCTTTCCCTACCTCATGATTTCGTTTCTGTCAGACACAATGATTACTGCTAGTTATTAAGTTGTTGTGGTACAAACAAGGGTTACTGGTAGTAGTAAAGTTATTGTGATACGCACAAGGGTTACTGGTAATTGTAAAGTTGTTGTGATACAAACAAGGGTTACTGATAGTTGTAAAGTTGTTGTTAGATACAAACAAGGGTTACTGATAGTTGTAAAGTTTTTGTTAGAAACGCAAGAGTTACTGGTAGTTGTAATGTTTGTTGTAACACGCACAAGGGTTACTGGTAATTGTAAAGTTGTTGTGATACAAACAAGGGTTACTGATAGTTGTAAACTTCTTGTGATACAAACAAGGGTTACTGATAGTTGTAAAGTTGTTGTGATACAAACAAGGGTTACTGATAGATGTAAAGTTGTTGTGATACAAACAAGAGTTACTGGTAGTTGTAAAGTTGTTGTGATACGCGCAAGGGTTACTAGTAATTGTAAAGTTGTTGTGATACAAACAAGAGTTACTGGTAGTTGTAACGTCGTTGTGATGCGCACAAGGGTTTACTGGTAATTGTAAAGTTGCTGTGATACAAACAAGGGTTACTGATAGTTGTAAAGTTGTTGTTATACAAGCAAGGGTCACTGATAGTTGTAAAGTTGTTGTGATACACACAAGGGTTACTGGTACATGTAAAGTTATTGTTAGAAACACATCTGTCTGTCTGTCTGTCTGTCTACCCATCCATCCACCCATGTCTGTGTGTGTCTGTCAGTTTGTCTGTCGGCACTCGGTCCGACTACCTGTCTGTCTTTTTCTCTACCTGCCTCTTTATTTGTCTATTATATTATGTTCTGTGCCACTCTCAAGGTATTAAACTGAGTCTATTGTAAAACATCAATGTAGTCAACCATTGCTTGTCCTTCAGTGTCATTGTCTCTTAAAGGTAAGCCAGTCTCTTCACGCTTGTACCCATTAAGTTCCCATACAGAACTCTTTTGATCATTAAAGAAGACTTAAAAACTCGAGAGCTGTTCTCAACTTTGGTGAAAAACATGAATGAAATGATTTAGTCTACCAGTAAGTGTGAACTCGGCTCCACGACTTTTCGCTTTGATTGAATGTTTACCACACAAGAACAGCCAAGCTTCTCTTTGACGACACGGATTGCTACTTGGATGATTTTCCACCGACACAGAGCGTTTTAGAACGCTGTTGAGGGTAAGATCACTGGGACCTACAGCAGCAGTACACTCCAGATTGTCACTACAAGAGGGTCTTCGACACCACCGTTTTGAAAATACTATTTGCCATTTCTTGAACGTATCTTCGAGAATAACAATCAAATTACCAGGGTCACAATCAGCACGTCAGCTGGCAATTTCCAGGCGTAGACAATCGTATTGGTTTGGGCAATGTGATTAAGGAAGAGGCGCAGGCTTCGCCTTACTAGACGGCACCCTGCGAGATCATACTCTACATTAAGGCCCTTGATTGTATTGGTCGCGTCAATTTCAGCCGCTTTATTTCCCCTGGTTCATAGCACTAATTTGCTTCCAAGTCAGCCGGTTTAGTTTCTTCTTGAGCTCTGAATAAATTAGACGTCCCCACAGAAGACCCAAGTCCTGAGAGTTGAGTCTTCCGAGAGAAAGGTAAATCCAACAAACATGAACACAGCAGAGAAAATAACACCCGAGGAAGTGCAGATTCTTAAAACAGCCAAAGAATGTAATGGAAACCGGTTCCAGTTTCCAAAGTCGTGCTCATGTCTTAAAGTGGATTTTGACGAAGAATACGATGGAAATGAGTTCAACCTTAACGAAGAGGAAAATGAAGAATGTTCCGCTGAGTACAGTTGCGACACAGCCGTTATCGATATTAACAAAGGCACTGATTACTGCAGGTAAGTTTTTAACGTAAAATTTTTCTTTGCAAGCTCGTCCTTCTTTGTGTAACACCATAACAAAAGTACGTTATTATAAAAAACAAGAAGAGTGCTGTTGTGTAAGATACAGACTTTAGCATATTTCTATCCTTGGGCGTTTCTAAGTATTATGTAGTTTTTAACAGGAATTCTGTTGCGTTAAATTGTAAGCATAGCTTTGCTTCTTGTTGTGGCTAATTGAATCAAGACGACCCTACACTGATCTTCTGTGGCAGTTACAACGTTACATTTGTGGACGTCGTTATTGTAAAGACAAATTCTGCTTAAGCTTTTGACAAGTGTTGACAGTAATAAATATATTTTGACTATAATCATAAGAAGTTATGAAGTACATTTAAGGCGTCAGCCAAATCAAAACTGTGTCCTAAATGTAGCCTTTTCCTTTCAAAGAAAAAGAATACTTCTTCTTTCTTCTTCTTCGTACACTCTCAGACGTCAACTTGAATATATTCAAAGAAAGAAGTGGTCAGCTTGAGGCTATTTCTATCTTCATAGAGCTTTTCCTGGAATGGTACTGGTGATGGCCACATGGACAAAGAATACAAAAGACAAGATGAGCTGGCACTGCATTTAGAATTATAATGGCACAAAACGACTTCAATTCTAACACAAATATAAGAATCGTGAACTTAAATGTCAAGGTAGTTGATATGAAGCACAATGGTACGTGTTCTTCAGTTTCAAGCCTAGTAAGTCGTTAACGTCGTTATGGTTAGGATTAGGGTTCGGGTTTAAGGTTAGGTTTAAGATTTCTAAACCTAACACTTACCCCTTATTACTTCGCCTCCGAATTCATTTAAGGCCGCATCGAACACACGGCCCACTGTTCTTCATTTCAACCGTCAAATTTAATCTATTTCTCTAAAAAAAAAAAAAAAATGGACAGCAACCAAAAAGAAAATACGTAAAATAAAATAAAAAACTCAGAAAATTAGACTTTCATAAATGGGCGTTTGCGCGGAATAGAGGGATTGAAACGGTATGACAAGATCATCAGTCTGGAACTTTATGGAAAGAACTAGTCAAATACAAGTGTAACAAATGTAAGGGGTGGACGCTGTTGGTAGATAAGACAAACACTGAGGACACTAGCTGATAGCATGACAAGGAAGTCCTTATTCAGGAGGTCCCACGATAAGAGAGATAGAGGGAGATAGAAAAACACACGAAGAAGGAAATTGGTGACAGACGTGAAAGGGCTAAAGAAAACATTGAAAGATCTTGAATGGACAACATGGTCAGGAAGATTTGTTGTGCAATAGTTGAAGGCTATGCTCTGTGGGGAGCTGAAAAGTAATATAGAAGACAAAGGAGACCGTTTCAAAAATTCCTAAGGCATGTTCACAAATTAAATATTTTATTGTAAAGAGGGCGGTTTTTAATTTATCCTGTCAAAGTTTACATAAAACATGGACCAACAAAAAAAGCGATATGTTAACCGTCAACAACAGGTAAGTTCTACAGGTAATTAACGTCCACTCAGCGAGACAGAGCTCAGCGTAGTATAGTACCATACAATACAACGTCGTAAGGGAGGGTCTGACAACTGTAAACAGTAAAAAATATGTGAAACAAATATAAAGGTATTTCGCTAACATGGCTTATTGAACAAAGTGCGACAACCCCGCCTAGCCATGCAAGCGAATCACACTATCCGCTCTGCCATCTACTTGTATAATAAGTACAATACCAAAAATCCCACTAGCTGTAATATAATACAGTATTAAGGTCCTAATATACTGCTTGATAGAAATACAACAGAAGTGATTGCGTCATTAATAGGCTGAACTGCCCATGGAGGACTTCTGGTGTCGTGTTATTGTGGTTCGCACTAAGACCTGCCATTGAAACATCATTTTTTGATGATGCGTAGATGGCAGAGCGGATAGTGTGATTCGCTTGCATGGCTAGGCGGGGTTGTCGCACTCCAGTGCGAGACAGATGCTGTTGTTTTTCTGTTGCGTACTTCTTTATTTAGTGATAACATACAATACAACGTCGTGTCTGACAGTACTATGAAAGACTGCTGTAAGTTTAATAAAGTAAGATACAATATAATACAGTACAATGCACTGTAATATAATACCATAGAATACAACACAGTTAAGTGCAGCGCTTTTTTTATCCTTACGGGTTTTGCTATTCTGTGGCTAGGCACTTTTCTTTCAACGTATACTTAAGTCCGTTGGTTATATTAGAACCCAATTTGTATTGTGTTGTCTCTTACTTTACAACACATTCTTCTGTATAAGAAAGTAAGACACAATATAAAACAGTACTATACTGCGACGTGGCTGGTACCAAACTGTACTGGCTACTGCCTTTCCTTTGGATCTATCGGCAGCGTAGAGAGGGGGAACATGCTGCTTGGGCAACAGCTTGATCTCCATATAACTGTGCTCAAGCTCGCGCTGGAGAGGACACTCCAGCTTCACACTATAGGTGTCGGCAAAACACGGGAAGTAGCAGTTACCGGTTATAAGCATTTTGCCCAATTTGCTTAGGGCATGGCGCCAAGGGCTACTTCCAACAGAGGTTCTAGGATCTCACCGGACAGCTACCGCCCGCTTCAAGCTGGGCAGCCCCCAGTCAATTAGGTGTTGTCCCGCCACTGTCTGCTTTCCCCATTGGGTGCAGCGGGATTAGGGTCAAACCCGAATTTTGGACATAAAATTTTGCACCAAGCAATTGTTATAAAACAACAAGTAATAGAAATAAACAAACTATCAGATTGGGATGCTGTAACGTCTGGACTATCCAAAAACCTACAGGACATAAACGATGTCAGGAAGACAACCGTGATCAATGACGAACTTAAACGACGTCAGGTGGATATAGCTGCACTTAAGGAAACGCGCCTGGCAGGCTCGGGAATAGTGAGCTACTTTCAGACAAAACCCCAGCATAAGGTGTCATGGAGAGACCAACGATCCAAACACCGGCACCAACTGGACCTGATTCTCGTCAGAAGGCCACTTCTCAGGTCTGTGCTCTCCACGCACTCGTACCATAGTGCAGACTGTGATACAGATCACTCCTTGGTTTGCTGCAAAATCAGAGCACAACCAAGAAAACCCCATCGTATCAGATATGAAGGAAAACCACGCATCGATACCAGCAAGATGTCAGACCCTGTCATGATCGTTCAATTTACTGCTGTTGCGATATGAAATTGGCAACAATGAAGTTGCGCAGAAAAAAATGGCACTAGTATTTCGGGGAGATGATGATATTTTTTGAAGAGTGCACTTAGGTGCACATTTGTCGAACGTAGATGGTGGGAAAGAGATGACTGAAGACGGATGCCTGAAGTAAAGGCTAACATTTTTGTTCTGAGTTCAATAACTCAGAAAAGACATGGAATGATGTTGCAGCTGTGATTTATACTAGTCATGGAGGGAATCATGGACTACGTAAATAGTAATGTCTTGCGCCTTCGTGGCCTGGGAGGTTCATACACTGTTAAATCTGAGTTTTTATAACCTTACCAGTTACGGAAGGGTGCGAAGCGTCATTGTGGAGAAGAGTGGATTCACTGTTTATGAATCGAATACTTATTACATGGTGTGGTCCATTTAAAGTTCTTTCGCGTATTTCCGACGTGGATTATATTCTTGATGTAAAAGAATAACGTTTCACATCAACATGTTAAAAGAATTTCACTCAAGACCTGAACATCTTCAGGCAGTTTTTGACGCGGTTGAGGACATTGTGTCACGTCCTACTCGTTGGTCATCGTTATCGGTTATCCAGGAGGAAGGATCTTCTTTCCCTTAGGTTTCTATGTCTTTTCCGATTTTACCTGTACAGTCTACAGAGACTTGGGAAGACGTAACGATTTGTCATGACTTGTTACCTGATAACAAAAGACATGTTTCAGAATTATTGTACTCGTTTCAATATGTGCTTACAGACATACCGGGTAGGACAAATGTAATAACACACGATATCCATTTACATGATGAAAACCCAATTAGAATACGTCCGTACCCAATACCGATACATTTCCAGGACAAAGTGGACAAGGAACTAGAAGACATGATTCGATTGGGAATAATCAGTCCATCCACCAGTAGCTTTGCGTTCCCGATGGTAATAATAAGAAAAAAAGATAATGACATTCGTTTGTGCATCGATTTTAGAAAACTAAATCATGTCACAAATTTTGACGCCGAACCAATACCATTATTGGACGATCTGTTACCCAAGTTATCTACGGCCGTCTTTTTTAGTAAACTTGATCTGTCAAAAGGCTATTGGCAGGTTCCTTTAGCCGATAGATGTAAACATTACACGGCATTTTCTACTTCTAGAGGGTTGTTCCAGTTCAACTTTATGTGTTTTGGTCTTGTGAACGCGCCTGCGACTTTTACTAGAATGATGAGAATTTTATTCTCTTATAGGAGGGATGTCATCACATATATTGACGACATTTGTTTGTTCAGCAACACTTGGCATTAACATTTCTTAGGACTTCACTCACGTTTGTCTACTTAACGTTCCGCAGGACTTACTGCTCGACCATCTAAGGTTTATATTGGATTTTCGGAAATCACATTTTTGGGTCATACAGTTGGACATGGGAATCTTCAGACGTTAGATCAAAACGTGTATAAAATTCTTCATCTTTCCATTCCTAAAACTAAGAAGCAAATTCGTATTTTGTTGGGTTTGGTTCAGTATTACGGGAGATTCATCCTTAATCTATCGTCGATAACGGCAGATCTGTCTACTCTTCTTAAGAAAGGTGCTCCTAATATAATTAGGTGGACACCAGTATGCAATTCTGCTTTTAAGAGGATACAGAATTATTTTCTTCCCCTCCAATTTTGAAGTTACCTATAATTGATAATCTTTATACTCTTCGTACAGACGCTTCATCCAAAAGATTTGGAGCAGTATTACTACAAGAATTTGATGGACATCTTCATCCAATTACCTACATTTCAAGAAAGTTGAACGAGGCAGAAATGAATTATTCTGTATGTGGTAAAGTGGGATGTTATAAATATTTATAGGGACTTAGTGTACTGACTGAGATCAGCTGTGAAGGTATCTGTATCTAATAAGTGTGGTGTATTACAGATGACCTTACTTGCTACCACATTTATACTTCAGTCAGAATTATTCTGGAATATTGTGATGACTACGTTAAATGTCTAGGGTTATGAAAATGATGAAGTGTAAGTCACAACAACAACAGACAGATAAACAATTTAATTTATTCAACAACACTTTACAACACTGTGACACTCACACACATATAACACTCTATAAGACTATCTTAAATGAGTCAAGTGTTTAAGTTTAAAAATATATGTATTAATTCTTTCAATAATGGGTAGCCTGATTCAACTACACAGTGAACCAGGAATCACAATCAAATGTAATTACAAGTAATATGTACACAGTTTATATATATGAACTTTGTATTGACATATTTTATTATTATTATTCTATGTGTGTAATTTGTGCAGTAGTAATATGAGGTAATACTGGTTTTCTTCAAGCTTGGTTGTTGTTTTTCATCATGACTTCAAGTGTTTGATTATCGGGGAAATAGTGTTGGGAAAAGTTCACAGTTCCTGTCATTTGAACCAATTAATTGTCCCTCTGGGTTTAATAAAATGTCAATTTTTGAGGGGGCACATAATGTTGAGCTACTCTGGCCACAGAAGCTTATCTTTCGTGATGGCGGCAGGAAAAGACTCCTCTGCTCGATTGCTTCCTGTGTTCTGGAGACACCTCACTGGTCGCTATCTGGACCAAGGAGTATGCTGTCAGCCTCTGGATTTCAGCAAAACTCAGACCAGGTGCTGCTTCAATAACTAGGACCACAGTCCCTGAAACAAGAAGGTTGTACCTCCTACTTCAGATCTAATTTATAATCTATTTCCACACTGAACACATTACATAACAAACACTGAGTTCAGAGCGATAGGCCAACTGCTAGCTTCATCTGAAACAATTTACACCAGTATTCTTCTCCTAAATGGTTACTACGCCTCTGCAATTCCAGCATTAGTTCCTTCTAGTCAATAAGATAGGTGTCAGTGTACTGTTTGGCAATTCCATGCAGTTTTACTTTTCTCCGACACCTCCTGTTCAGGTTGGAGCAATATTTAGGCCTTGCCTCATGTTTTCTACTGAACCACACACATATACAGATATAAATTATCAATTTACATTCAATTTTCATTAAAAAGATATCGAATATATCAAGCTTACCACAATTCATGGAAATAATACTCAGATACGTTGACTGGCGATGAATAATGGCACAAATTCCGATCTGCCTCTGTCCCAGACTTTTATTTAGAAAAATATGATCTGGCTCTCAACGCACTGTTTCTTAGTAAGTTTATTTTAAAATGTGGCACTGAACTGACGCTCCTAATTGCCTATATTGGCGGGTCTAACCAATCGGGCCCTGTTTACACAGCTTTTCAAAAAAAGTACTCCTACTCACGTTTCCCTAACAACAAAGAATTAGTATTTGTAGCCCGACTAATCGTGTTTAGCCTTACATTTACTTCTATCCAATCAAATAGGATTTTACATGGTGGCCCATTTCCCGTAAAATAGTGGTTTTAAAACATGCCACTGTGCGATTATTATTTGGTGTTGTCTGACACCCTCACTATTTTCTTTTGGCTATAATTTGTTAATTCCTAGACTATTTGCGTAACACTTAACATATTCTTTGTCAGCAAGTCCTAAGGAACCCAAATATATAAGTTTTAAGGGAGCTAAGTGGCGGCGTTCAAAATATGTATTTTCTTCTAGGATAGTCGTGCTGTTACCACCTCCTCACTTCCAAACTCTTAGGGTGTCTGCTGTACTGTCAGGCTTTCAAACGTAAACCAGTATAATGTCATGTTTCCTAATAAGCGTTTTTCAGGTTTTTAAACCTAACTCTCGTATGGGTAGTGTTTTTTATCACGGTCTATTTGAAAAAAAAGTTAGTGCCTCTGGCCTTTCGCGCGGGGAGGGTGGCATTAATTGTATATCGCGAGACGCGTGTTAGTATTGCATGCGTTCCTGCTTTCAGCCCTCCCTCTCTCTATCCTAAGTTCATCTGTCTTTCCGTTTATGTTACGTAGTGTATAAAATGAAATTAATGGAAGTATTAATTTAGGTCATTACGCAGTGTGCCTAGCTCAAGGTTTTCTTAGAAATACAGTACACGTTTTATTGTAGAAAGCGTGTAGTGATGCAGTAGGCTTTACTATCAACGTGAAACGTTACAATTTGCAGACGAAGTAGAAAACAAGGGGATATTTTGTACGCCATTGTGACAGCACTGTACTTTTACCATTTCTCTTTCCTTTTATTGAATTTATGTCTTAGGCTTTACATTTACCTTTTAATTTATATATGTGGATTTAGAATGTTTCACGACACTGTACTGAAGAAGGAATTATTAGCAGTCGTCTGGGCGGTGACCAAGGTGGAAAAATATTTGCTGGGGGTACCTTTTGTGATCCAATCAGATCAGAAGGCCCTTGCATATTTAAAGTCAAAGAATCACAAATGTGCCAGAGCCGCACGGTACTCTATCCTCATGCAACCTTATAATTACCAAATACAGACAATTCGTGGTTCGGAGAATGTGGTCGCGGACGTTCTTTCCAGATGGCCGCAGGAATACATTACTCCATGTTCCGAGTGATATTTCGTACGGTAATAGCTTTAATCATGCTATGAACTATGGACAGCCAGTATACGAGACTTCGTGTACATATTGACCTGGAAGGTGTGAATGGTTTCACACATTGTGTTAGATGATCAATAACATTTCCGCTTGCGCATGGAAATGGTACAGTAGGAGTAGACTTGGGGAATTAGTGCGACCATGGCTCTTTATGGATGAGTATTGGAAATTTATGGCACGGACATATGGTATTTTTACGGTATTAACTTTCGTAATGTTATGAACTCGTGGTATTTTCAGAGGACTTGTGCGTTATTGGAGATATTGCTAATGTTTGGTGTCCTATTGGTGACGCTTACATAATTTAGTGAATTTATCTAGTGGTTGGGATTATTTTGATTCTTGTTGACGGCTAGCAGATGATACGTACTCTTTTATTGCTATATTTGTTTTTGTTTTGTTTATTTGTATTGGTTGTTCCCTGCCATTGAGACTGGTTAGCTGACTTAGACGTTACTGCGACGGTATATGCTTTATGATCTGTTAATGATTATTGCCTGCAGTGGTGGATCTTGGAAGAAAAAAAGAAACTGCGTGTCTTTTTGTCTTAAGTACGGTAGGGGGGTAATTGATGCGATATGAATTTGGCAACAATGTAGTTGCGCAGAAAAAAATGGCACTAGTATTTCGGGGAGATGATGATATTTTTTGAAGAGTGCACTTAGGTGCACATTTGTTGAACGTAGATGGTGGGAAAGAGATGATTGAAGACGGATGCCTGAAGTAAAGGCTAACATTTTTGTTCTGAGTTCAATAACTCAGAAAAGACATTGAATGATGTTGCAGCTGGGATTTATACTAGTCATGGAGGGAATCATGGACTACGTAAATAGTAATGTCTTGCGCCTTCGTGGCCTGGGAGGTTCATACACTGTTAAATCTGAGTTTTTATAACCTTACCAGTTACGGAAGGGTGCGAAGGGTCATTGTGGAGAAGAGTGGATTCACTCTTTATGAATTGAATACCCCTACGGTCCAAGATGGACAATCTTACTGAATAGTGTGACTTTGTGCTTATATGAAGACTGACGGGACATAGAATTATAATGACCTTCGCTGCGTATGGTACCTGAAGTATTCGAAATAAACATATTGATTTTTATATAACCACTATGGACATTACGTATTGCCCCAGTTGGCCGTTGTGCGTCATGCATTGCGTTTCATGGTTAACTTTGCTGTTCGTTATATGACTGCCTATGATGATGGGACGACTAGATGCTGTGGCATACCCACGATTGGTATTTTCGCGTGAAGTTTGACCAAGGCAGCATTGTGTTGCATACGATGATGCAACAACTGCGACCTTCAAGAAAGTGCTCAGTAGCCCACAGCATGGTGATACTGTTACAGAGAACTTGGAGCACCTGCGGAACACCTTTCAAAGTACTGCCCTTGCCGCCTTTGATAAGAAAACAGCGAAGTCAAACGACTGGTTTGATGCTTCATCAGATGTGATGACACCTGTCATTGAAGCTAAACGCAGTGCTGCGATTGTGTACAAACGTTCACCGAGTGCTAGAACCTTACAGATCCTGAAGGCTAATAGAAGCAAAATTCAACAAACTGCTTGACGTTGTGCAAATGACTACTGGCTCCAGCTCAGTGAGAGCATGCAGACCGCAGCGCAAACAGGCAACACTAGACAAATTTATGATGGTATATAAAGCCCTTGGTCCCCAAAAAAGTAAGACGGCACCGCTAAAAACCATCAGCGGAGAGAAGCTAACCGATAAGGGTAAGCAGATGGAGAGGTGAGTCGAGCACTACTTTGAGCTTTACGCTAGAGAAAATAGCATCACGCCTGCAGACCATTATGCTGTAAAATGTCTGCCCGGGAGAGGTGAGTCGAGCACTACTTTGAGCTTTACGCCAGAGAAAATAGCATCACGCCTGCAGCCCATGATGCTGTAAAATGTCTGCCAACTATGGAGGAGCTGGATGCTTAACCAACATTGGAAGAACTGAGCAAGGCCATTGATAACTTAGCCTCTGGCAAAGCACCAGGCAGTGATGGGATTCCTCCCGATTTAATCAAATGCTGTAAGAGCACGCTATTACTTCCCCTGCATAGGGTGCTGTGCCAGTGCTAGGAAGAGACAACTATTCTTCAAAACATGCGAGATGCCAAGATTGTAACACTGTATAAAAAATAAAGGAGACAGAAGTGATTGCAATAACTACATAGGCATCTCTTTTCTTAGTATTTTTGGTAAGGTTTTTGCCAGAGTCATCTTAATGCGGCTACACAAGTTAGCTGAGCGCGAATATCCAGAGGCACAGTGTGGATTCCGAGCTAGTAGATCAACAATACACATAATCTTTTCTCTCCGCCAGCTTCAGAAAAAATCAAGAGAGCAGAAAAGGCCTTTAACTATCGCCTTTATAGACCTCACAGAGACATTTGACCTGATTATTAGGGATGGACTCTTCAAAATCCTCCTGAAAATAGGCTGCCCTGCTAAATTGCTGGAAATGATAAAGTAATTCCATGAAGACATGAAGGGAACAGTCCAATATGCTAGAAGCACATCACAGCCCTTTAACATACGCAGTTGCGTTAAACAAGGCTGCGTTCTGGCTCCAACCCTCTTCGGTATCTTCTTTGCCTTACTCTTTAAACATGCATTCAGAGATGCAACTGAAGAAATATGCCTTCACATTAGGTCAAATGGCCGTCTGTTCAATCTCGCAAGGCTGAAGGCAAAAACAAAATTAAGAAGGGTCACTGTAAGAGACTTGTTATTCGCTGATGACGCTGCAGTCGTCACTCAAAGCCAACAGGAGCTTCAGAGCTTGAAGAATCGCTTCACCCAAGCATGCAAGGACTTTGGCCTGACAATAAGTCTAAAGAAAACAAACGTGCTGAGTCAGGATGTGTGTGCTGCACCAGTTATCACTATTGATAACTATGAGTTGGCAGTGGTGCACCACTTCCCATAACTGGGGTCTACCATCAATGACAAACTCTCTCTGGACACATAAATTGACAGCCGCATTGGCAAGGCTGCAGCTACCTTTGCCCGCCTCACATCGCGTGTTTGGGGAAATTCCAAACTCACAATGAAGACCAAAGCTGCAGTATATAACGCCTGCGTCACCAGCACACTTCTGTATGGCAGCGAGACGTGGACAACCTATGCTAAGCAAGAAATAAGGCCCAATACCTTGCATCTACGGTGTCTTCGCCACGTCCTCGGCATTTCGTGGTAAGAAAAAGTGACAAATGTCGAGGTGTTGTCACATGCTGGACTTCAAAGCATGCATACACTGTTTAGACAGCGCAGACTACGCTGGCTTGGTCATGTCTGCCGCTTGGAAGATGGTCGCTTCCCGAAAGATATCGTCTTCTGACAACTGGCAGATGGCAAAAGAACAGTTGGGCAACCGCAGCTGAGATTCAAAGATGTGTGTAAGACAGAAATGAGGGCACTGGACATAAATCCAGAAACTTAGGAGGATGAAGCTGCCGATCGCACCAAGTGACGATGCTATCTGCGGCGCCACCTCAGATTGGGTGACAAGAAGCTCACACATGACAACAAGCAGAAGAGAGGAGACAACGTCGAAAGGAACACCAGGAAAATAAGCAGCTGAGGGCTATCACCTAAGGGGCGCATTCACATAGTCAGTAATGACTGAAGGGGCTATTATATGTATATACGAGTATATATATATATATATATATATATATATATATATATATATATATATATATATATATATATATATATATATATATATATACTAGAGGTTGTGGATCATACATATGCCTTTCTCTCTGTAATGATTAATTCAACTATGAATTTGTCAAAATCAACATATACACATTTAATGATCAATTACTTTGAAATAAAATGTAAATAAATATGACTGGTGATTATGAAAATTAATTAGGTGTATTCGCCGAAAAGATTTTGGGCTTGACAAATTTAGCAAAATAAAGTTCAGTTGTTTTGTTGGACTGTCAAAATTGGGACTTGCCAAAATGCTGAAGTGCCGATGCTGCTTTTCCGTAGATTCGTCTCTGTGGTGAGAGGCACGTTTCCAGATCAGTGGAGGAAGTACCTCTCCGGGTCAAGGCAAGAATCGTCAGGTGTCTATTTCAAGCTTCGAACCACAGTCTAGTAGTCCAGTAAATGGTCTCTCCGGGTCATATCACAATTAGTCGTGTCGCCTCGTACTGGTACCACAAACTTTAGAGGGAGTAAAAGAACAAATTCCGCTGCTAAATATCTATTTGCGTGATGTTAATCATTCGCCTTTTCTCGCTGTCCGTCAGCCATTTGTTTTCTAAGATTTTTTACTCTCCCTGAGCGTATATCACTCAGGGCGTGTGATGAAAAATCATCAGTATGTCAGTTAATTTAAGGAAAGATTTGTGACTGGACAGCGGCAGTGACTTGTGCCTGACGGTAGATATAAAATTTACATACATTCACCAAATGATAATATACAACTATTTACAAGTTGATGTAATCATCACTCAATCCCTTCTCAATTCGGAGTCTGGGGTTACCTCTGCTTTTGGTTCTTCCGTGTTAACTAGCATGAAGCAATCACCAGCGCTTGCTGTGGTGGTTCATGAATGTATCCTTTTCACATACTGAGGTTGCGAGCCTAGTATGAATCTTTAACCCCACTAGCAAGTATGAACATATCAAATTCACAGCATAAAAAAATATGTTACACTCACCTCAATAACTGAGAAATTTTAGACTCCTTGCTCAGTAGAATAGTCTTGGCAACTTAACACAGATGCCTCGAACACACGTCTGGGGTATTATCTATATTTCAGAATCCCTCTGTGACTTGTGAGTGGTTCTGTAGAATTCCGGGTTCCGTATTAATACTGGCGAGTTTTCTACTGGTGTACAGAGATGCTCCTAATACTTTTTGTCCGGTCCTTTAAATTCAGAATCCAACTCTATTCCTTCCTGTGGCAAGGTCCGACCTGTCTACGTTGACGTTTTCATGAATGCAATGCCGCATGTAACACTTTTTCTACGTTATATCGTAAGTTCCCGACCCACGCTTCCACCTGGCTTTTTCTGACAAACTCTTAATCATAGCGATTGTTTATTGGTGCCTCAAATGTCAGCCAATACATTCAAAGTACATGTTATGAAAACTTTATTCATGCAGTATTTTGTATGACTCATGCGTTTGAAAATGTCAAACAGTCATCCTCCGTATATGGAGTTGCTACATCCGGCACGTACGCTTGTATGGCCATATAATGCATCGAAGCGTGAACCGTGAACAATGACATTAGGGAAAAAGAATGTGTTAACAATTGAATAATGTACATAATTCACTACGCACAACAAATGTAGTTCAATACTCCCGCTAGGAGAAGAGAGCTCACAAATTATGTCACAGAGGTAGGTTCTTCATCCTGAAATACCATATTTCATTAGCATCTTGTAGAGTAGAAATTTTTGATAAGACTTTTAGGCCTACTATAAGATAAAAATATAATCAAGCAATAATTTTAAAAAAAAAGAAAAACTGAAATTTCTTCTACCTAAACTACTGACTTGCAACAGAGTTTACATCCTTTGTGGGAAGGGGGAAACCACACAGAGAGTATGCTAATAAGTTGGCCAAAATAAATAGATCCATTCGAGAAAAAAATCATTCTCTACTCAAAAGAGCATTGATAATTATTATTATATTTACAACTTACAGATCACGCTAACATACCGTGAGCTATAGATACAATAATTCCCTGAGATCTGAAAATTATTTAAGGGTTACTCCAGGATTAAAAAGGTTTAGAAAGCCTGTACTATAGTAAAATACCATTTAATACAATACAGCATAGTTCGGTACAGTACAATGCAGTACGATTCAGCACACTCGCTATTTTTACTATCGGTTTTTGAGAACAGGACAAGTATTCTCCAAATGTTAAGACAGCGAGTGAAGCGCAGAGGAAATCAATAACCAATATTAGTCTGTACGTTACAAACTATGAAAATATATTGACAAGTCTTGTCGCGAGCCTTATTTGGAATTCATAATCACAGAATAAAGGACTTTCGCTAATAGAGACAGGACTGAGAGATACTTCATGGAGAGATTGTCTGAAGTTTGAAATCTCCATGATTTCAATAATAAACGTCCCAATGACCACTGAAGTATATCACTTCTTATTGTGATCCTTATCTGACAAGACTGAGCGGTGGCCTAGACGAATACTTTATTTCTTTAAAAGTCTTCACTGTAACAGTCTTCTTCTTCTTCTTCCGTCCTTAGCCACCAACCGTCAAAGCAGTCAGTGGCCATTACGCCTAGTGGCGTCTTAGGGCAACAGCAGATAGGTTTTCTTTGACATTGTTTCCTATCACGCCTGGTGGCGTCTTTAGGGCAACGGCAAATCAACCCATTTGCTGTTGTTTCTGTAATCGAAGTGACTGGCAAACGGGTGATCAGCCCGTTGTGTTCACTGTAACAGTAAATGTGTAGATTTCCCTCATTGACACAAATCTGACATCGTCTTGCAAATAGGTTCAATACATATTAAGACAAATCGCGATTTATATCATCATAAAAATCAGCAGCATCATCATCACAATCATCATCACAATCATCTTCACAGTCATCATAATCATCTTTACAATCATCATCATCATCATCATCATCAAATCATCTTAACAATCATCATTACAATCATCTTCATCATCATCATCATAATCATCATCACAATCATTATCACAATCATTGTAACAGGAAGTTCGAGTGTCAGAAATCCGGTTTCAAACATTTGCATAAGAAAAGTTAACGGACTTATAATTTACATCAAAGGGCAAAAATCCACGACTTATATGATTTATTATCAAAGGGCGACAATCAATCAACAGTAATGTTTTACACCCCTTGAGAAAAAATGCTGACTCAAGTTGGAGTTCTGCTTGGGTGAACTCGGCTAAGTTAAGCTTGCACGGGAAATTTATATTTCTTACTGAGTTGTTTTCTTCTTCTTCTTCTTCGTTCGTCCTGAAAAGGACGGTGGTTGCGTTGTGTCTGTTTACGCCTAAGCTGTGATATCTGCATCTTTCGGTCGACACATCCGACTTCTGCACGGCATTTTTTAGGACCGGGTTTGCCTTCCCATTTCGATCCACACTCGCTCAGCCAGACTGCACAGCTGCAGACTGTTTCCAGGACCACCACGTGGAGGTGGAGTGCGGTCTTGACCAGCTCTGGTTCGCTGGTCCTGACGCAAGCAGTCAAGCTATGAGTCGCTGACTGTGGTCTCTATTGCTGCGTCTTGAGGTCCCACTGAGTTGTTTTCGAGACAGACGATCTAGAAAGTTCGTAAATAGTGGTAATTGTAAATCGTGGTTCTAAATTAAGTCAGATTGTGAAACGCGTTAAGCGTAGGTTCAGTAGAATTGGCTCTCTCCCAAGTGTGTGTAATAGATACAAGTAGTATTTTATAAGTGATTGGCGCAATCGAGAGTTATTATCGGGGGATAAGTCCAAATGAGTTGGCTTGTTTCTGTGGTGACAGAAAAGTTTAAAACTATTCCCCAGACCATCGATCGCCTATTTCTCACATATGACAGTTTTTGTGAAGTATTCTGAGTACAGACTGACAATGTTGCCATTTAAAGAATATGTGTTTCTGCAAGTCAAATATGTACGTTGAGTTTTACCAACATATGATAAACTGTTTAGTACATGACAAGAACGATAGACAGCAGCTAGTCCAGAGAAGTAGGAATGATAGACCTTCGTGAATTTCCAACCCTGGCGGTCAGGCCAGTATCATCGAAGATACGCCAAGTTGAGAGGAAAGAATATAAGAACATTTTGTAAAGTCAATGTTGCCATTGAAGAATTTTAGAGGGCAGTATAACATTGACAGCAGTAGTTTTCCAAGTCGTGACCATCAGAACAAAATAGAGACAGTTAGACTACTGAAGCAGCATGACTGAAGGAGAGAGCGAGCCATTAATATAATTAAATTGAATTGAAATTGCTGCTGTATCAAACTGCCAACCTTGGGCTCATCATTTCACCTTTGCCATTTCATATTTTATGTAAATAAAGTTTCAGCATTATTTGCTACTGCTGTCCGAATGAAGTCCTTCGCCAACTCGTGACATCATTCACCCTTTTGTCAGTTGTGAACTGTTACCATGTATTGAGTGAAAGCAGAAGTTCAACATCACCATACCTAAATAAGCTGCCTACTGTTAGCGTAGTGATACGAACCCTATACGATCAACAATAAGAGAAAATACAGAAGTAGGGCATAGTAGACACACATCATCATCGGCATACCCGGCCACATCTGAATCATCATCACAATCATCATCATCACAATCATCATCGCAATCATCGTTACAATCATCTTTACAATCATCATCACAACCATCATCACAACCATCATCATAATCATCATCACAACGATCATTATCATCATCATCGTCACAATGGTTATTATTACTATTTTCCTGTGCGCTCCTTACAGAGCATAGAACCACCACTATAGCTTGTGCTCTTGCAGGAAGCATGCCCCAAGCATAACTCAGATGCAGTCAATATACCTTCATCAACATCTCAGGCACTATGAAAATTACATTTACAGTGTCAATCGTAATGTGTTAAAATTATTGCCAAAGAGACAGAGATATACAAATACAGGGGTCTGCAACCTTTTTAGCACCGTGAGCACATTTTTGATTCATAAAGAGGGTGGTGGGTACCAACCAAATGTTGCGACGTCCTTATTTAAAAAAAAAAAAAAGGTTCATGTTTACATACGACATATACAGAATACTTATATAAGGCTTAGTAACCACATTTTTATGAAATAAGAAATATTCAGGATTTTAAAAAAATTTATCTTCAAATCATTAGACACTGCATGTCACTGGCCAACTTTTATTGTTAGAGGTGTATGTTCCAGCGCGTAAACAACCCTTCAGATGAACATCAGTGAGCAGCGACCTGTACTCGAATTTGACAGCTTTCATTGTTAAAAATAATGATTCGCAAAGATATGTGGAGCCAAAATATGAGTGTATCTCATTTGCTGCACATTTTAAGAATGAGTATTTTTCAATAATACTTAAACTGTTGGAGTAGCAACTCTTGAATATAACATAACATTATGTGTCTGTCAGTAAATTTTGTTGTAACATTCCTGGGACCACTAACCGCCAAACCTTGACAAGTTTAGCAGATGATAAAGCTACAATTTCTCATCATGCAAACAAATTTATATTATTTCATTCATCCGCAAGTCTTCCACGGGCCCACAGATAAGCCTTGGCGGGCACTATGGTGCTCGCGGGCACCGCGTTGAGTATTCCTGTACAAATAACTTCACACGCATAATGCTACCACCATATGTTTACAATGTGAATGCTTGGTGCAGGCTTCCTGCAAGGGGACCAGATACAGAGGTAGGTAGCCCCAAGCTCCGTAAGATGTGCACAGAAAAATGATGATGATGATGATGACGACGACACAATGGTCTCAGGATACGTTTGTATATAAGGCACGTCATGTTTTACTACTGAACTAACACTAATTATTGAGTAAATCTGAGTAAAGGGCAGAGACCCTTAATCGAAGGAGGGGCCCTTCTGATGACAAGATTGCCTGCTGTTATAGCTCTCTGTATAGAGCAGTGTTTCTTAACGGGGGCGGTACCGCCCCCTGGGGGCGTCTTCAAGATGTCTGGGGGCGTTTTGATGGGTCGCAACGATTGGGGGTCGCTACTTCCATTCAGGGGGGCGTTGTGTACATTTTTACAAGAATCAATATGAAACAATTACAAAAGATATTACCCTTCGCATAGCTTGTAACACGAAAGTTTTATTTGCCCTGCGTCCCATGGAGTGTTTCAAGGATTCCAAACGCAAAATTTTAGTACCTGGGATGTTACCATTGTTAGGAGACAGTAGAGTTTTTGGATTCAATCAAAGAAGAATTTAGCATCGAAAGAGAAGTATTGCGAAACGATGTGGCCTATCTTTCAGATATATTTGAAAAGTTAAATGAGGTTCTTCTTAAGCTACAAGGAAATGAGATCAGTCTGATTAAAGTGAAAGGAATTACCATGGGGTTCATCAACAAATTGACATTATATAAAAATAATCTTAGTCGCCGAGAACTTTCTCATTTTCCATGTTTACTGCAGTTAGGTGGGGATAGGCTTTAAGATTCAGATTTAGAGGTTTATTTCAGTCATTTGGGAGCTATTAAAAATGATATGAGCATAAGATTTAAAGACTTGCAAGAACTAATAATACCGGACTGGGCGATTAATCCGTTTGAATCAGACCTGGAACAAGTTAGTCAACATTTACAAGAAGAATTAATAGAGCTACCAAATCTTCTTCTTCCTCCTCGTTCGCCCTGAAAAGGACGGTGGTTGCGTTGTGCCTGTTTGCGCCTAAGCTGTGATATCTGCACCTTTCGGTCGACACATCCGACTTCTGCACGGCATTTTTTAGGGACCGGGTTTGCCTTCCCATTTCGATCCGTACTCGCTCAGCCAGACTGCACTGCTGCAGACTGTTTCCAGGACCACCACGTGGAGGTGGAGTACTGTCTTGATCAGCTCTGGTTCGCTGATCCTGATGCAAGCAGTCAAGCTATGGGTCGCTGATAGCATTCACTATTGCTGCATCTTGGGGTCCCGAGCTACCAAATGACTTTGAGGCAAAAGCACGATTCAGTAACACACATTACGAAAAATTTTGGATCCAGCAGAGGCCTGCGTATCCCGTTCGTTGGTGTGAAACTAAATATTGCTAATTACAGCATTCCTAACGTCGTATTTGGTGGAGAAGGGGTTCAGTGCAGTAGTGTTGCTACTACAAAAGCAACGAAACCGACTGCAGATTTGTAACAAGATTTTAACAAACTTAGAACCAAATATTACAAAACTGGCTGAGTCACACCAAGCGCAAGGATCTCATTAAGCTTCATTAGTAAGTGAATTTTTATATAATTATATCATTATTATCAACTAATAATTTTTAAAAATTTGTTTCATTTTTAAAGTGGTTACATAAGGAGAGGCTTTAATATTCAGATTTGAAGATATATATGCAGTCATTTAGGCGCTATTAAAATGATATGATTATGATAGTTATAGAGTTGTAAGAACTAATTTTATATCATTTGCTCCGCCAATTTGTAATTCAAGGATAATGAACTTGTGGTGTATAAAATTCCGTACTTAAACACATATTTAATGTAACTATGCTTTTATAAATGTGCTTTATCTTTTTCTTTATATTATAAGAAAAGATAACTCGTTAACTGCATTGCTTTTTTAAAAGTATGATGAAATATGTGTATATGTGTGTGAGTGTTTGTGTATACACGATAAAGAGCAAGAGGGTGCTAAAAGGGTGGGGGGCTTTTAAAAAAATTAGTTTTCAAAAAGGGGGCGTTGCCACTATCAGGGTTGAGAAACACTGGTATAGAGTGTCCTATCTCTGAACAAATACTAATTCGTGAGTAAATGTGAGTTTTAAAAGTATTGGAGATAGCAGACAATTTAATGACGTTTAACCTTTTACGTCTCAAAATATGAATTTGTTCTCTTTCATATGGATGCTAAAAGTAATATTCTTATTAAAAGCCATATCTTCATAGCAGCTGTGTGTATATTAAGTGCTGGATGATCGAAAACCTTCTTTCAACAATTTTTTGAAATGGTTATTTAGGGCAGTGCTTCTTAAACTATTTCAGTGTCATTCTACCCTACGGCAGTATCTGCTATGATCCTACATTGTTTACCAATTTATGAAAGTCTGAGACTTTCTGATTGTTGTTTTTGTTGTTCTCCGTGTTCAGAGCCATACCATAGGACTGACTTGAAATTTGAGTTGAAGATTCTGATTTTTGTGTTAGACTTGACTTCTTTTGATCTCCATATATTTTCCAGTCCTCTAGCCTTCTGTATTCTTATTTTGATATTATTGTCTGTTCCTCCAACGGTGCGTATTGCAGCCAAGGTGTATGTATGTTTCTACATCTTGTAGTCATGTTTCTTCAAGTGCAGTAATGTAATCGTTTCCTGCATTTACTCTCATCATCTATGTTTTTTCTCTGTGTATTTTGAGACTCACTAGCTGTGACCTCTCATCAAATATTATCATTTTGTCTTGCATCTGATTATGGTTATGTACAGAATAGCCAGTTAGTTGGCAACATTGTTAACTGTGCGTTAACTTCTAGTGCAGAAAAATAATCTTTTAAGTAAAATAGTGTTTAATTAATCCGGCTTTTACAAAGATCTTCCCTTTCATGTGCTGCGTCCCAGCACGAGATAGGGTCCAACCTTTGCAGTACTCAAATAAAAGCATTCGAATTTTATTCCCTTTCCATCTAATTTTACATAGTACAGCTTTTTTAGTCTGCTTTTTGTTTTTTAAGCTGTGTATTGCTTTATTTAAAAAATAAATATATAATTAAAAATAGTTTAAACCAGATAAAGGTCACAACAATTAACCGATATTTCAGATGAGACCGTAATATTAGTATAAGACGTCTACGAGGGAGTTGTTAACTTAATGCGGATAAAAGTTAACAATTGCGGATAAAAGTAGAAACATCATTTATGAAAGAAGCGAATGTGGCGTCACATTTGTCCAAACACCCACCCTCCTTCCCCTTTCGTCATACGTCACAATATTTTGCCCCCCCCCCCCCCCCCTTTCCCGTTTTTTTTTTCGAATTGCATGACGTCGTACATAAACGTCCCCTAAATTAATACATTAATAAGTAACTAAATAAATAAATAATATATATGTACATTGCGAAAGAAGGCTTTCAGAGAAATAGCGGAGCTAAATAAATAAAAAATAAATAAAAAACACAAATAAAATAAAAGTAATACGTTTTACAAATTAAGAAATTGGTTCACATGTTGAAAAAAAAAAAACACATCACGCAAGCAACAGATGCATATGTAGAGGGTGGAAAACTTTAGAAGAAAGAGAAGATAAGAGGAAGATGGATGAAACATTCAAACAAAATGTTTGATCAAATAAAACAGGTAAATTTAATGGATATGGTATTCAAGATGACACTGAGACAAGATATGAGATAGTTAGCTGCACAACACAATAGAACATAAACAGTAGAAATGAGAGCAAGTATCAAGAATTAGAATGTGTAAAGATAAATAACTGCATGCGCCAGTCAGCATGACTCCTGACGTAGAAGAAGGATAAAAATTAGAAGAACAAGAAGGATACGATGAGAAATAGAAAGATAATATTAGAAGGATAAAATTAGAAGAACAAGAAGGATACGATGAGAAATAGAAAGATAATATTAGAAGTAGAAGAAGAATAAAATTAGATTAGAAGGCGGATAAGAATAGAAGAGGGAAAAGATTAGAAGTAGAAGAATAGACTAGAAAGACGAAAACAGAAAGAGAAGGATACGAACCGAGGTAGATTTATAAGATTAGAAGAAGGTTATGATTAAAATTAGAAGAATGATGAGATTAGCAGTAGAACAATGATAAGATGAGAAGGATAAGGTACACGTAGAAGAAAGATTATTAGAAACAGAAGAATGATATTACAAATAGAGGAAGGATAATGTCAGAAGAGAAGGAAAAAATTAGAAGAAAGACAAGATTAGAAGTAGAAGGATAAGATTAGAATTTAAAAAGTTATAAGATGAGAAGGATAAAGTTAGAGGTAGGAAGAAGGATATTAAAAATAGAGGACGGATAACATTAGAAATAGAGGGGTTAACAGATTAGACGTAGGAGAAGGATAAGATTACAAATAGAGGAGAGATAAGATTAGGAGTAGAGGAATTAAAGATTAGAAGAAGAAGGATAATATTAGAAGCAGAAAATATATACGATTAAAGGTAGAAGAACGACAAGATAGGAAGTAGAGAAAAGATAACATTAAAACCAGAAGAACAAAAAAGGTAAAAAAGACATGCACATAGGATAAACTAGAACAGTGGTTCCCAAACTTTTTTCTCTGGGTCGCACTTTCTGAATGAAAATTTGCTTGCGTCACAGCGAATATTTTATAGATAAGAAATACCTTCCAAAAAAAAAAAAAAAATCAACTCCCAGCATTAACTCCTATTTATAATTTATATTATTTTTAAGAATTTTTTTTTTATTATGTTGAAACTCTATTTGATGTGAAATAAATTATATTACTGAATAAAATATGGAAACTTCTGGAAAATTCCACGGGTTTCTATATATATATTTCCCATATTATGTCACTTGTAACAAAATAAATAAGAAAATGATCTGTATATTTACTTTTGGCGCATGAATTTTTTTTAATGTCTCTAAATCCTTGATTGTCTTTGAATGTTCCCTCCACACCAACCAGCCTCTCGCGCCACACCAGTGTAGCGCGTCACGCCGTTTGGGAACCTCTGATTTAGAACGTCTACACCCATGTCTTCTTAACCAGGGGCGCATGCACGCCCTGGGAGTGCGAGATTCACCTTCCGGGAGTGCGAGACATGGAGATATTTTAGAACGTGAATCATCATAAACAATATATAATACATAGAACTCAAATGTATTTGTTCAAAATAGAACATTGACAACGTGAATTAGATACCGAACCTTAGTCACATTCTGTAAATAACATTTTCTCAAAATAAACTTTTATATCTTTTCAGCATTTCTGGCATGTTTTGTGAGCTAGAGAATAAACAGGAGTGAGGCTTCTTAGGATGCTGTAAAGGGGTGTGAGGCTTCTTAAGATGCTGTAAAGGGGTGTGAGGCTTCTTAAGATGCTGTAAAGTGGAATGAGGCTTTTTAAGATGCTGTAAAGGGGTGTGAGGTTTCTTAAGATGTTGTAAAGGGGTGTGAGGCTTCTTAAGATGCTGTAAAGGGGTGTGAGGCTTCTTAAGATGCTGTAAAGGGGTGTGAGGCTTCTTAAGAAACTGTAAAGTGGTGGAAGGCTTCTTGAGATGCTGTAAAGGGGTGTGAGGCTTCTTAAGATGCTGTAAAGGGGTGTGAGGCTTCTTAAGAAACTGTAAAGGGGTTTAATGCTTCTTAAGAAGCTGTAAAGGGGTGTGAGGCTTCTTAAGATGCTGTAAAGGGGTGTGAGGCTTCTTAAGATGCTGTAAAGGGGTGTGAGGCTTCTTAAGTTGCTGTAAAGGGGTGTGAGGCTTCTTAAGAAACTGTAAAGGGGTTTAAAGCTTCTGAAGAAGCTGTAAAGGGGTGTGAGGCTACTTAAGATGCTGTAAAGGGATGCGATGCTTCTTAAGATGCTGTAAAGTGGTGTGAGGCTTCTTGAGATGCTGTAAAGGGGTTGTGAGGTTTCTTGAGATACTGTAAAGGGGTGTGAGACTTCTTGAGATGCTATAAAGGGGTTGTGAGGTTTCTTGAGATACTGTAAAGGGGTTTGAGGCTTCTTGAGATGCTGTAAAGGGGTGTGAGACTTCTTCAGATGCTGTAACGGTGTGCGGGACCTCTAAAAGGTTAAGAAACACTGGTCTACACGGCGCGACCTTGTGTGAGAGTGAAAAATAATGATGTAAGCTCAGTGCTGCCGTCCTTGGATGTCGCAGTCCTTCTACATTTTATTAATGTCCTAAGCCGATGGGCAAAATCTGTTAAAAATGAAACAAACAACCATTATGCATGATGTAAATGTAAGCTCGTTTTGATTATTTCTGATATTTTCTTTTGGAGCAGGGACCAACAATATCCAGTGAATAATGAGCATGTAGCAAGCGAAATCCCTTATTTATGATTCCCATATATTTGCTTACTGGACTTAAAGTTTTACGTCAGTGTGTACCGTCTCTGATGATCTGTCTGGAGAATGCACCGGAACGCCAAATAGCCTTAAAATCAAGACAAATATTATCTGAGCTAATGTACCCGCTTGCACGTTTTGCTGTTGACTGTATGTTTTGGCCATGCATAGCCCGGAAGGGGGGGGGGGGGACTCTTCTACAGCATTCTTAGTGATTATATGAAGGTTTCACGATAAAATGCCCTTTGCCTTCCATTTCGGACGGCCATTTGAAAATTGGAAAGAATGCTGTTTTTTGTTTTCCTTCAGAAACTCCATTCAATCTAAATATGTGATTCCATCAGCAGACCACATAACATTAGCGAAAATCCTTCACATTTTTTTATTTTATTTAAAATAGCAGTATTGTTCATTTTGACGAGGCGTAGTCCGTTCAACCTAGACACAGGGCCTATCAGTTATATAGGAGCGCATGCCCAAATATAAAAGACCTTGTGGTCTGGTTTTGGGGTTGTCCTTTATCTATAAATCAGATTATGCAATTCGAGAACTGGGCCGCGTAACCTTAGCTTTTCTGAGGCGTTGGGAGTAATAGTGCAATATTTCGAGGGAACACTATAAATTCGCAAAGAAGAATTTACAACAGTTACGTGCTTTCAGGCAAATCAACGTCCGACAAATGTTCATAGTGTGATGAACTTAATGACCGCAACCGGTTTTAACTACTGAGCGATCGTTAATGTAGTAGCGAATGAATTTTTGATGAATCGTCCTTATACTGTGGTCTGATTGTCAAGTCCATATCTCACATAAATATTGATCACTGAACAAATGCTTTCTCTGAACAATTTAAACAAGAAAACAATGCGAGACAGAAACAGATGTTTGTCCTTTTTTAAAATGTTACTATTTGTTTTACTTCTTCATCTACATGTACTTACTTTACTTCGTTCGTTCCTTGCAAGATAAATGAAAGTGGTAGGGCAGAATGTTAGACGGGCCTGCGCGCCCAATTCTTAATCCTTCGAAAATGAAGTTCGTTCGTTGTACTCTCTCCTTTTAAAATTAGCTTAAGGCTCAAACGAAATTTCACAATTTGAGGCTCAGCACAGTTTTGTTGTAATTTTTTTACTGCTTCTCTAAATTGTATGGTTCTTAAATAGGACCACGGCAATACTGCTTCTTTTTGCTCCTTCTTTGTTTTAATTGTAGACTAGACAGTGTATTAATATGACGAATTATCGTTAATGCAGATAATGATAGTATATCCTTACCAACTTGTGTGTTGTCAGGGTTACATCTAGTCAGTCGTTCGAGCACAAGAGACAAGAATCACATAGCTTGGAATGGAACTCGCCACTTTAGATCGGATTTGTGGACTATGAAACTGCATTCGACAGTTTAGAGCTGTCTTTCTCAACCGTTTTATCCTGGAGGAACCCTTGAAATAATTTTCGGGTCTCAGGAAAGCCCTGCATTAAAAAAATAGTATCTACAGCTCAAGGTACCTTAGTGTGATCAGCAGGTTGTAAATATAATAATCCAATAAAATTTCAACGAGATAACGTAGTGACAAAACGAAGTAGAAATAAAGAGATAATGGTGTAAGAGACATGACTCTTTAAACCATTGAGACAAAAAGACTTAAGAATTATCAGTGATCACGCAAGCATATGACGTAGTCCGCAAGATATGGGTCTATATAAGGTTGTGTAAGACCATGAGACGTTCTCTTTCCCACTAGTAGTTCGACGAGAAAGATGTAGTGCGAGACAGTAGGTCTTCAGCAGTCAGTGCACGTGGCTCTATCAGAAGTTACGGAGCTGTGGTAACCTGATATCGACTGAGAAGGAAGATAGAGCAACAGATAAAGATAAGTACGCCGGGCTTAGAAGTGCTACATTTGAGAATCCAGTTCATGTCAAGATTCCAAGAAGTAATCGTCTGGTATGTTATGTTAAATACGCGACAATCTACAGAGCCAAACGACATGAACTGATTTTTGTGTGATTCTAGATTTTAGAAGTGACTTTTTTCGTGGATGAAAAGTGATAGAAATTCGCCACGTGTTGCCCTGTGACATTTTTGAGAAGCAGTGAGGTTTATTGAGAAATTTCGTAACGACATAGCACAGTGTCGTGGAATATTCTAATCCACATATATAAATTATCAAGTAAATATAAAGCCTAATAAATACATATAATAAATAAAGGAAGAAGAATGGTAAAGAACAGTGCTGTCACAATGACTGTACTCGAAATCCCCTTGTTTTCTACTGCGTATGCAAATTGTAACGTTTCACGTTGATATTAAAGGCCTTCTGCAACATACACGCGTTTCCCAAACACACAATAAAATGTGCTGCCTTTCTAAGAAAAACCTTGAAATATGCAAGTTGACCTAAATTTTAAATTCCATTCATGTCTTTTCTACACTATGTTACCAAGATCAAAAGACAGATGGACAAAAGGATAGCGAGAAGGGAGAGGCAGAAAGCCGAACACTAAACACGCTTCGCGCGATACACAAATGCTGCCATCACGCGTGTAAGACTACAAGCACTAACTTTTTCGGACGGACAGTGATAAATTCACTACCCTTCCCAGAGTTAGGTTTTAAAATCATAAAAAACGCTTATTAGGAAAGATAACAATAGATGGGTTTACGGTTGAAAACATAACAGTACCCAGACAGCACATCTTCGAAACAGGAGGTAGAAAATACATATTTTGAACGCAGCCACGTAGCTCTTTTAAATTTGGATATTTGGGTTCCTTAGGGCTTGCTGACCAAGAATATGTAAAACGTTACGCAAATAGTCCAGGAATTAATAAATTATAACCAAAATAAAATAGTGGGGATGCCTGACAGCATGGAATCATTTCTGCTCATAAAATTTTTTTATAACGTGTTTGAAAAAAATCTTACGTTACAGAATTAGCCTACCATGTAAACTCCAAATTGATTGGAGCGCAACAAATGAAAGACTAACCACGATTGGTCGGGCTATAAATACTATCTTTCGTTGTTAGGGGGAGACGTGAAAAGGTAACATTTTTTCAAACACTTGTCGAAACGTGGCCTCATTGGCTAGACTCGCTGATATACTCACTTAGGAGCGTTAGTTCGAGACCACTAGTGCAAATAATCTTGATAAAGCAACAGTGCGTTGAAGCCAGCTCATATTTGTGTTAAATAAAAGCCTGGAACATAAGCAGATGGGAATTTGTGCCAGTAATTGTGCCAGAATTCATTGCTAATCAACGTATCTGTGTTTATTTCCATGAAATTGTGGTAAGCTTGAACCATTCAGTATCTTTTAATGAAAATTGAATGTAAATTGTTAATTTATGCCTGTATATATATGTGTAGTTCAGTGGCAAACAGGAGATAAAGCCTATAATGCTCCAGCCTGAACAGAGGGTGTCGGAGGGAAGTAAAACGGCATGGAATGGCCAAATAGTACACTGACACCTGGATGATTGATTAGACAGAAATAATGCTGGAAGTGCAGAGGCGTGGTAACCATTAAGGAGGTAAATGCTGGTATAAAGTATTTCAGATGAAGCTGACAGTTGGCCAAACGCTCTGAACTCAATGTTTGTGTTATATTGTGCTCAGTGTAGAACTAGAGTATCAATTAGTTATGAAGTAGAAGGTACATCCTTCTTGTTTTCAGGGACCGTGGTCTTGATGGTACTGAGCAGCACCTGGTCAGAGCTTTGCTGAATCCAGAGTCGGACAGCATACTCCTTGGTCTTTTTAGCTATCAGTGAGGTGTCTCCAGAGCCCAGGGGAGAATTCGAGCAGAGGAGTCCTTTCCTGCCGCCATCACGCAAGATAAGCTGATTTGGCCAGCTGAGCTCAACATTATGTCCCCTCATCTTGAAAGGACTTTGTAAAAATAACATTCAGAGGGGAATTTAATTGTCTTAATATCAGGAACTGAGAACATCTCCAATACTAGTCCCAAAAGACAAACTATTGAAGTCATGATGACAAATACCAACAGAGCTTGAACAAAACAAAACCAGTATTACCTCATATTACCACTACACAACTGACACACATAGGATATTTTTAATAATATATGTCACTACAATATTCATATTGATAAAGTCTGTACATATACTTGTAATTAAAATTGATTGTGATTCCTGGTTCCTTTGTATTTGAATCAGGACACATATACCTTTATGATAACCATGAATACATATTGTTATTTGAAAAGTTATCAGTGACTCCTTAAGATATTCTCATAGAGTGTTATATGTATGTGAGTGTCACAGTGTTGTCAAGAGTAGTGGATTAAATTAAATTGTTTATCTGTCTGTTGTTGTGACTTACACTTCATCATACACATACCCTAGACACATAACGTAGTCATCACACTATTCCAGAATAATTCTGACTGAGATATATAGATATGTGGTAGCAAGTAAGGTTATCTATAATACACTACTCTTAATAGATATAGATACCTTCACAGCTGATCTCAGTCAGTACACTAAGTCCCCTATAAATATTTATAACATCCACTTCACCACATATATTGGGGTCTCGCTCTTGGGATTTTGAATCTTTCCCTATTAAAAATATTGGGGGTAATTCACTTCAGGGAATATAAGAATTAAAAGGTATCCTTGGGTGGAATTAAATAAGGTTGAGCTCACGGTGCCTGTGTTGTCCATTAGATATATTTAGAGATTAAATTGTTGGTTAGACATTGTAGAAATTACCTGATAGACAATGGCGGACCTGGCCAAGTTTCGATCTGCTGCTGTACAGACTGCAAAAGAGTTAGGATTAGATGGGCAAGTTATGGTTGCCTATGTCACTACGGAATGTGACAAATTTATTGAACGCGAAGAAAGAAGATTAGAAAAAGAGGCCGAAAGAAAGTTAGAGGCTGAGACTAAGAGGTTGCAATTTGAGGCTGAGGCTGAGACTAAGAGAAATTGAGGCTGAAGACTAAGACAGATTTGAGGCTGCTGCAGAGGCTAAGAAAATTGGAAGCAGAAAGAAAGAAGAAAGATTAGCTGCAGAAAGATAAGGAAGAGAAGATTAGCTGCAGAAAGGGAAGCAGAAAAGGAGGAGAAAAGATTACAAAGGGAACATGAGTTACGACTAAGGGAGTTTGAGTTTCAAGGCCATGCTCCTGAAAATGGTGCCAGTCCCTTTGCCTCTGATGCTACGGTTACTCAGGGAGCCTCAACCTCAGCTATGAATTTTCATTTAGATCATTTTGTTGAGAAAGACGATGATATAGAGAGCTACCTAAATAGGTATGAACTATTAGCTACCACGTATGGGTTAGAGAGAGAAAGGTGGAGCTTAAAGTTATCTCAGGGACTTCGTGGGGCAGCTTATGAAGTTTTTGCAAAAAATGAGCAGAGGTGATCAGGAAAATTATGACATGCTAAAGCAGGCTCTTTTGTTAAGATATGAAAAGAATGCAGAATTTTATAGGAAAAAATTTAGGAATGCTAAACTACTGTCAGGTGAAACATATCACCAGTTCTCTGCACGAATAGAGACATACTTGGAGAAATGGACTTCTCTGGGGAAAACCCAAGATCTTAAGGAAATGGTCCTTATAGAGCAATTAAGAGAGTCCATGGCTCCAGACCTGAGAAAGTTTCTCATGGAACAAGGTGCAGAGAGGCTGGGTGAGTTGCTAAATGTTGCTGAAAGGTATCAAGCAGCTCAAGCAGAGGTAACAGGTAATAAAAAGAAACAAGTGGATAACTTTAGGGCACCACAGAACTTTAATAAGTTTGATCCTAGGGATCAAAATAAAGGTAAGCACCAATTTGATAGGCCACGGTATGAAAATAAAAATAAATTCCCACAATTCGATGAAAGGAAATATGATGAAAGAAAATCTTTCAACCAAGGAAAAAGGTGGTGTAAGAATTGTCAGATGGACAATCATGACACTGACCGTTGCAGAAGGAAACCTGTGTATATGGCAACCCTTCAGGTCAGGTCGACCTCAAGACAGGAGGAGGATATTATGTTAGATACCACTCCAGAAGAGATGAGGAAGGCACAGGCTGGGGATAAAACACTCAAGCCTTGTTTCAGAAAATTGTCAACTTGTCATACAACTCCAGGCAAGGGAGATTTTTTACATGAAAAACAAGTTGATGTATAGGAAGACTGGAGCTAGATCCAAAGGTCACGGACAGCTGGTTCTTCCTAAAAGATATAGGGCAGACTTAATAAGGAGCCTACATGTGAAACCAGATGGGGACCATGAGAAGATAGGTACCATCATTCAAAAGGTGGCTCACAATTATTATTGGCCCAAAGCAAGATGGGACATTGAGAATTTTGTAGAAAGGTGTAGCATAGAACATGAGGGAACACCCACAAGTGGGAACATGGATCAGGACCTGGACACGACACGGGGCAAAATTAGGCCTGATAATAAAAAGAAAAATAGATTTGATAAAGTGGACCAAATGGAATGGGAAGCCCCTTTTCACGGACAAGCTTCACTTAACTGTTTTACAATGGCCACTATGCGGAGAGTGCAAAAAGATGTCTTACCCCAGGATAAGCCGAAAATCCCTCAATCGGACTTAAACAAACTGGAGGAAGAGGATGTAGAGAGGAAATCTCTCATCAAGAATTTTAAGTGGGGAGAAAGCCCCAAAAGAAAAATTGGTAGCGGTCGTTTTGTGAATGATAATTCTGGGAGGAAAAATCATCACTATAAAGCTTCGAGTGGAAGAGACCATACCGGTGCATGGACAAATAGGTCCACACAATTAAAGGTCCATATGTAGCTTTGTTAAGAACGTGGACTGATGAAAAGGCAGAGGAAAACATTACATCTTCATACCAATATGTGAATGAGCTGACCACTCGTTTAAAAACTGGCTGGAAACTTGCCAATGAAAATTTGAAACAAGCCAGGAAGAAACATGCTGCCTATTATAACAGGAAGGCGAAAGACAGAAATTTGGCTGTGGGAGAGAAAGTACTGCTTCTTTTGCCTGGGAGTCAGAATAAGTTACAAATTGGATGGCAGGGTCCATATACAGTTCTAGAGAAGGTGTCTAGAACAAATTATAAGATAGATAAGAAGGGGAAAGAAAAAATCTATCATGTGAATCTCCTGAAGAAATATTTGGAAAGAGAACATCAGGAAGAGACACACTTGTTGACCTTGTCCATCGCCATGGAGATGAAAAAGGAACCACTTTCATCATTTGAATATCCATTACACCCCTGTGAGACAGCAGCACAGGTGAAAATCAGTACACATTTAACGAAAACTCAGAAAGAGAGAGTGCAACAGGTTCTAAATAATCATGCAGAGGTGTTAACAGACCGACCAGGGCATACAAACCTATTGGAATATGATATGAAAACTAATAGACTCCACACCTGTCTGTATGAAACCATATTCGATTCCGTTTGCTAAGGAGAAAGCTTTGAAGGAAGAGATAGACTATCTGTTGAAGGAAGGAATTATTTCGCACAGTGAGTCTTCGTATAGTTCCGGTGTTGTACTCTTAAGGAAGCCCTCTGGAGAACATAGACTCTGTATAGATTACAGGAGACTGAATGCTATTACAGAAGGACAGGTGGATCCATTGCCGGATACAAATCAGCTGTTTGCCAGACTAAATAAAGCTAAATATTTCTCAAAAGTGGATCTGAGTAAAGGATACTATCAGATTCCAGTAAAGCCTGAGGTTAGACCATACCTAGCTTTTAGTACCTCAGAAGGACACTATGAGTTTAATAGATTGCCATTTGGATTGAAGAATGCGCCTAGTGTCTTCTCTAGAATGATGAGAAAATTATTGGATCCTCTGAATAATCCCTGTATAACAAATTTTATGGATGATATCCTTATAGCAACAGAAACATTTGAGGAACACATTGACTCTCTGAACATGCTGTTTGATCGACTTAGGGAGGCAAATTTAACAGCCCGACCAACCAAATGTTGCGTTGGATGTAAAGAATTGGAATTTTTGGGACACACAGTTTATCAGGGAAACATGACCCCTGACCCAAAGAATTTAGAGAAACTACAGAAAGCCCCCGAGACCACAAACCAAGAAGGACGTGAGATCCTTTGTCTCATTATGTGGTTTCTACCAGAAGTATATCAAAAACTTTAATTCCATATGTGCACCGTTAACTGAATTGACACGTAAAGGACATCCAGATCGCATTACATGGACACCACAATGTGAAATGACTTACCAAGAATTGAAGGAAAAGCTCACAAGTAAAACCCATTTTGAAATTACCTGACTTAAGTCAAGAATTCATAGTAAGGACGGATGCAAGTAATATTGGGTTAGGTGCAACTCTACTACAGAAATCAGATGCATTGGATGGGGAATTAAGCCCAGTGGCATATATGCTAGCAGAAAGTTGAATGAATAAAGCTGAAATCAACTACTCAACTAGCGAAAAAGAATGTCTCTTGCAGTAATATGGGCGATAAAAGAAATTCAATATTTATCTATATGGGAAGGCATTTAAGTTGCAAAAACAGACCACAAACCTTTATCGTTTCTAGCACAGGCTGAAAAGGCATGAGAACTCTAGGTTACTCTCCGATGGTCTTTACTTTTTGGCTCCATATAATTTTTTTAGCATTGAGTATATATCTGGAAAAACCAATTTGGGAGCGGATTTTTTAAGCCGCCATCCGTGTGATGAGAATCACCGTAAACCCCAGAAATAATAATAAATTTCTCTATGTGTATATAGAATAAAGGACTGACATATAATGTTCTGTGTTTTAAGAGGGGAGGTCTGTCCCTGGGTGGAATATTCTAATCCACATATATAAATTATTAGGTAAATATAAAGCCTAATAAATACATATAATAAAATAAAAAAATAAAAAAACAGTGCTGTCACAAGAATGGTACTCGACTAACACTTGTTTTTTTTATTTCTCCTGGCTTTACTATCCACCAATGCTCCAAATTGTAAAACGTATAACGTTGATGACTTTTTTCGACTTCATACTGTGGCCCGTTTTTACAAGAGAAAACGGCTTTCAGAATTGTGTTATCCGAAAAAACATTGCTTATGCATTGTAATGAAAATTTTAGAATCCTACTCCATTATATTTTATTGCAATTAAAAAATTCCCGTAGGGTTTCCATGTGCTTGTTATCAGCTGTTAAAACTTCTTCTGAAAGGAAAACAACAATTACAACGTAATGAAAAACGCGTTTCTGGGGTCAGAACATTGTATGCGACCTGAAGAAAACATTGAAATGTAATAACAGTTGCAAAGTCTGGTGTCAAGTCTAATGCACTTTTTAAATAGAACCTTTGATAATGTAATGTTCTACCCATAATCAGAAGGAAATAACGATGGTTAAAATTATATTACTAATGGGTTTACTACACAAAAAAGAATGGTCCAAAGTGGACAAAAAGAAAAAGTGGGAAAAAAGGACTGGATAAATAGATAAGAGAAGCGAGACAGTTACAGCCTACATGGTACAGCTGAAACCACCGCGTTTTGAACACTCCTAACACAAACAACCGTAAAGTGCCCTCTCGACCCTTCCATCCACTAAATTTTTACGAATGCACAAGTTGTTTAAATTTTTCTTTTTAAAAAAAAATTCACACTACCGCTTACACAGATGGGATTTTACCATCAGATAAAAAATTCATAAACAAAAGGATTAGCGAGAAGGGAGAGGCTTATTTTAAGTCAAAGCCAAAAACAAACAAGCTTTCGCGCGATAACACGGAACTGCCATCACGCGTGTAAGACTACAAGCACTAACTTTTTTTCGGACGCAGTGATAAATCACTACCCTTCCAGAGTTAGGTTTTAAAAAAATCATAAAAAAACGCTTATTAGGAAAAGATAACAATAGATGGTTTTACGTTTGAAAACATAAACAGTACCCAGACAGCACATCTTCGAAACAGGAGGTAGAAAATACATATTTTGAACGCAGCCACGTAGCTCTTTTAAATTTGGATATTTGGGTTCCTTAGGGCTTGCTGACAAAGAATATGTAAAACGTTACGCAAATAGTCCAGGAATTAATAAATTATACCCAAAATAAAATAGTGGGGATGCCTGACAGCATGGAATCATTTCTGCTCATAAAATTTTTTTATAACGTGTTTGAAAAAAATCTTACGTTACAGAATTAGCCTACCATGTAAACTCCAAATTGATTGGAGCGCAACAAATGAAAGACTAACCACGATTGGTCGGGCTATAAATACTATCTTTCGTTGTTAGGGGAGACGTGACAAGGTAACATTTTTTCAAACACTTGTCGAAACGTGGCCTCATTGGCTAGACTCGCTGATATACTCACTTAGGAGCGTTAGTTCGAGACCACTAGTGCAAATAATCTTGATAAAGCAACAGTGCGTTGAAGCCAGCTCATATTTGTGTTAAATAAAAGCCTGGAACATAAGCAGATGGGAATTTGTGCCAGTAATTGTGCCAGAATTCATTGCTAATCAACGTATCTGTGTTTATTTCCATGAAATTGTGGTAAGCTTGACCCATTCAGTATCTTTTAATGAAAATTGAATGTAAATTGTTAATTTATGCCTGTATATATATGTGTAGTTCAGTGGCAAACAGGAGATAAAGCCTATAATGCTCCAGCCTGAACAGAGGGTGTCGGAGGGAAGTAAAACGGCATGGAATGGCCAAATAGTACACTGACACCTGGATGATTGATTAGACAGAAATAATGCTGGAAGTGCAGAGGCGTGGTAACCATTAAGGAGGTAAATGCTGGTATAAAGTATTTCAGATGAAGCTGACAGTTGGCCTAACGCTCTGAACTCAATGTTTGTGTTGTATTGTGCTCAGTGTAGAACTAGAGTATCAATTAGTTATGAAGTAGAAGGTACATCCTTCTTGTTTTCAGGGACCGTGGTCTTGATGGTACTGAGCAGCACCTGGTCAGAGCTTTGCTGAATCCAGAGTCGGACAGCATACTCCTTGGTCTTTTTAGCTATCAGTGAGGTGTCTCCAGAGCCCAGGGGAGAATTCGAGCAGAGGAGTCCTTTCCTGCCGCCATCACGCAAGATAAGCTGATTTGGCCAGCTGAGCTCAACATTATGTCCCCTCATCTTGAAATGACTTTGTAAAAATAACATTCAGAGGGGAATTTAATTGTCTTAATATCAGGAACTGAGAACATCTCCAATACTAGTCCCAAAAGACAAACTATTGAAGTCATGATGACAAATACCAACAGAGCTTGAACAAAACAAAACCAGTATTACCTCATATTACCACTACACAACTGACACACATAGGATATTTTTTAATAATATATGTCACTACAATATTCATATTGATAAAGTCTGTACATATACTTGTAATTAAAATTGATTGTGATTCCTGGTTCCTTTGTATTTGAATCAGGACACATATACCTTTATGATAACCAGTGAATACATATTGTTATTTGAAAAGTTATCAGTGACTCCTTAAGATATTCTCATAGAGTGTTATATGTATGTGAGTGTCACAGTGTTGTCAAGAGTAGTGGCTTAAATTAACTTGTTTATCTGTCTGTTGTTGTGACTTACACTTCATCATACACATACCCTAGACACATAACGTAGTCATCACACTATTCCAGAATAATTCTGACTGAGATATTTAGATATGTGGTAGCAAGTAAGTACCCCTATAAATATTTATAACATCCACACTTCACCACACACAGTGGCTTGACAATCCAACATCCATTGGGGGTAGCCCCAGTATAAACACATAATCAGACAGCTGTGAAGAATAAGAATGACAGAGACGTAGAAATGAGAGACACTGAAGTAGATTGATCCACGACAGTCGGAAAAAATAGAAGAGAATAATGTATCAATGATGTACGAGTTGAAACTGTTAATTGCCGTAAACAAGCAGGAAGATATACCCTGCATCTAAGTCATATATGTTGTACAATTTGTTATCAGTGAGACTGAATCAAAGCTTCAAAAACCCAAAACGTCTTAACAGTCGTGTTCATAAAGAAGCTTGGCATTCTCTATGTATGCAAGTTTGAACAAATGACATTTATAACGCTAGAAGGATGAAAAGAAGTGGGAACTAAAGACGATCATGGGACAGCCAGACTGTCACACTTGCTCTTTTCAGTGCATCGTTTACATTTTGGAACGAACTTATTTAGCCTATTATTTTTGTGTGGTGGTTTCCCCCCTCTCCACAAAGGATGTCAACTTTAATGCAAGGTCAGTATGTGTAGGTGGTGGATAGAGACACGATAGTGCATCTCACAGACTCACTTTAAGTTACTGCAGCCTTCACGAACAATTGAAAAAAAAGCCTGGTTATAAGTACTAATGAAAACCAGCTATGAATTCAAATAATTAAAAGTTACAGCGGATCCATAGCCCACTGCAAGCTATATGGACAACGAGAAGGGGGCAGATAAACTTGCCAAAAGAAGGAGGATGGAAAATCCAAAACAGAAGGACAAAGCTACATATTTGAAGAGATGAAAAACAGATAATCAGAAATAACTTATAGAGAGAAATGGCACAAAGAATACCCAATAATGCTGAACCGTATGATACATATCCAAAAAGAGATCAAATGATAAATGTGTGTCCGTGGAATATTCCCTAATCACATTATATAATTATTAGGTAATATAAAGCCTATTAACAATACATATAATAAATAAAGGAAGAAGAAATGGTAAAAGAAAAACAGTGCTGTCACAATGTACTGTACTCGCACAATCCCCTTGTTTTATAATGCGTATGACAAAATGTACAAGTTTTTCCACGTTGATAATTAAAGGCCTTCTGCAACATACACGCGTTTTCCAAACACACAATAAAATGTGCTGCCTTTCTAAGAAAAACCTTGAAATATGCAAGTTGACCTAAATTTTAAATTCCATTCATGTCCTTTTTCTTCCACTATGTTACCAAGATCAAAAAGACAGATGGACTAAAGGATACGCGAGAAGGGAGAGGCAGAAAGGCCGAACACCTAAAACACGCGTCTACGCTATTAATGCCAACCCCGACCCAACCCGCTTGGCGCGATACACAATTACTACCATCACGCGTGTAAGTCTACATGCACTAATTTTTTTTCAGACGGACAGTGATAAAATACACTACCCTTTCCCCGAGTTAGGTTTATAAATCACTGGAAAAAACACTTTTTAGGGGAAAAGATAATTTTTTAGATGGGTTTAACGGTTTGAAAACATAATCTGTACCCCAGACCAGGCACTTCTTCTCGCAAACAGGAGTTTAGAATGGAATTGCATATTTTGAACGCAGCCACGTAGCTCTTTTAAATTTTGTGATCTTTGGGTTCCCTTAGGGCTTTGCTGACAAAGTTTATGTAAAAAAAACGTTACAGCAAAATAGTCCTGGGGAATTAATAAAATTAAAACCAAAAATAAAATAGTGGGTAATGACCTGGACAGCATGGAATCAATTTCTTGTTTCATTAAACATTTTTTTTTATAAAACGTGTTTTGAAAAAAAAATCTTTACGTTTAACAGAAAATTATCCCTACCATGTTAAAACTCCAAATTGATTGGAGCGCAAACCAATGAAAGACTAAACACGATTTGGTCGGGCTATAAATACTATCAATCTTTGTCGTTGTTAGGGGAGACGTGAAATGGTAAACTACTTTTTCAAAAAACTTGTCGAAAACGTGGCCTTCATTGGCTTAGACTCGCTGGATATACTCAACTTAGGAAGGCGATAGTTCGAGACCCACAAGAGCAAAATAAAATCTTGATAAAGCAAACGAGTGGCGTTGAAGCCAGCTACATATTTTTGTTAAATAAATGCCTGGAACCATAAGCTGTATCGGAATTTGTGACCAGTAAATGTGCCAAGAATTCATTGTATAAATCATCGTATCTGCTGTTTATTTAACTTGATAATTGAATAAGTGTAGTAAGCTTGAAACCATGCAGTATCTTTTTAATGAAAATTGAATTGCTAAATTGTTTAATTTATGCCTGGTATTTATATGTGAAGTTCATGTGTGCAAAACAGGAGATAAAAGACTTAATATGCTCACAGCCTGAACAAGAGGGTGTAGGTAGGGAAGTAAAAAACTGCATGGGAAATGGCCCAAATAGTAACACATGACAAACCTTGATGAGTTGATTTAGAACAGGATTTATTGCTGGAAGTGCAGAGCGCGTGGTAACCATTAAGGACAGTAAGAATACTGTGTAGAAAGAATTTCAGATTAAGCTGACAGTTGGACATAACGCTCTTAACTCAATGTTTGTGTTTTAATTGTGCTTCAGTGTAGAACTAGAGTATCAATTAGTTATGAAGTAGAAGGTACATCCTTCTTGTTTTCAGGGACCGTGGTCTTGATTGTATTGAGCAAAGCCACCGGGTCCGAGCTTTGCGGGAATCCAGAGTCGGACAGCCATACTCATTGGTCCCATATTAGCTAATTCAGTGAGGGGTCTCCAGAGCCCTATAGGAGAATTTCCGAAGTAGAGGAGTCCTTCCCCCCCTCCCTTTCGCCTGGTGCCCTACAACCCATAAGCCATATTCGTCATCACGCAAGATTAGCTGAATTTGGCAGCTGAGATCAAACATTATTTCCCCTCTTCTTGAAAATGACTTTAGTAAAAAATAACATTCAAAGGGGAAATTTAATGGTTTAATATCAGGAAACTGAGAACATCTCCATATACTATTACCACAAAAGACCAAACTATTGAAGGTCATGTTGACAAAATACCAACAGAGCTTTAAACAAAACAAAGCCAGTATTTTAACATCCATATTACCACTTACACAAACTGACCACACAATTAGGATATATTTTATAATATATGTCCCACTACAAATATTCAATATTGAATTTAAAGTCCCTGTAACATATAACTTTTTAATTAAAATTGAATTGTGATGGTTCCCTGGTTCACTTATGTATATTGAAATCATGACACAATATACCTTTATGATAACCAAGCTATACATATATGTTATTTTGAATAGTTATCAGTGAACTCCTTAAGTATATTCTCATAGAGGTGTTATTCATGGTATGTGAGTGTCACAGTGTTGTCAAGAGTAGTGGATTAAATTAAATTGTTTATCTGTCTGTTGTTGTGACTTACACTTCATCATACACATACCCTAGACACATAACGTAGTCATCACACTATTCCAGAATAATTCTGACTGAAATATAAAGATATAGATGGGTAGCAAGTAAGGTTTAATCTTATAATACACTACTTCTTATATAGATATAGATTACCTTCACACAGCTGATCTCAGTCAGTACACTAAGTCCCCTATAAATATTTATAACATCCCACTTCACCACATATATTGGGGTCTCGCTCTTGGGATTTTGAATCTTTCCCTATTAAAAAATATTGGGGGTAATTCACTTCAGGGAATATAAGAATTAAAAGGTATCCTTGGGTGGAATTAAATAAGGTTGAGCTCACGGTGCCTGCGTTCTCCATCACATATACTTAGAGATTCAATTGTTGGTTAGACATTGCAGAAATTTACCTGATAGACAATGGCGGACCTGGCCAAGTTTCGATATGCTGCTGTACAGACTGCAAAAGAGTTAGGATTAGATGGGCAAGTTATGGTTGCCTATGTCACTACGGAATGTGACAAATTTATTGAACGCGAAGAAAGAAGATTAGAAAAAGAGGCCGAAAGAAAGTTAGAGGCTGAGGACTAAAGAGGTTGCAAGCTGAGGCTGAGACTAAGAGGTTGCAGATTGTAGGTCTTAAGGCTGAAGCAGACAAAGAGGCTACAAGAAATTGGAAGCAGGAAAGAGAAGAGAAAAAGATTAGCTGCAGAAAGGGAAGAGAAGAAATTAGCTGCAGAAAGGGAAGAGAAGAAATTAAGCTGCAGAGAGGGAAGCAGAAAAGGAGTAAGAAAGATTACAAAGGGGAACATGAATTTACGACTAAGGGAGTTTGAGTTTCAGGGCATGCTCCTGGATAAAAATGGTGCCAGTCCCTTTGCCTCTGATGCCACTGCTAGCCAAGGAGCCTCAACCTCAGCTATGAATTTTTCATTTTAGAATCATTTTGTTGAGATAGACGATGATATAGAGAGCTACCTAAATAGGTATGAACTATTAGCTACCACGTATGGGTTAGAGAGAGAAAGGTGGAGCTTAAAGTTATCTCAATGACTGCGTGGGGCAGCTTATGAAGTTTTTGCAAAAATGACTAGAGGTGATCAGGAAAATTATGACATGCTAAAGCAGGCTCTTTTGTTAAGATATGAAAAGAATGCTGAATTTTATAGGAAAAAATTTAGGAATGCTAAACTACTGTCAGGTGAAACCTATCACCAGTTCTCTGCACGAATAGAGACATACTTGGAGAATTGGACTTCTCTGGGGAAAACCCAAGATCTTAAGGAAATGGTCCTTATAGAGCAATTAAGAGAGTCCATGGCTCCAGACCTGAGAAAGTTTCTCATGGAACAAGGTGCAGAGAGGCTGGGTGAGTTGCTAAATGTGCTGAAAGGTATCAAGCAGCTCAAGCAGAGGTAACAGGTAATAAAAAGAAACAAGTGGATAACTTTAGGGCACCACAGAACTTTAATAAATTTGATACTAAGGATCAAAATAAAGGTAAGCACCAATTTGATAGGCCACGGTATGAAAATAAAAATAAATTCCCACAATTCGATGAAAGGAAATATGATGAAAGAAAATCTTTCAACCAAGGAAAAAAAAAAGGTGGTGTAAGAATTGTCAGATGGACAATCATGACACTGACCGTTGCAGAAGGAAACCTGTGTATATGGCAACCCTTCAGGTCAGGTCGACCTCAAGACAGGAGGGGGAAGGCACAGGCTGGGGATAAAACACTCAAGCCTTGTTTCAGAAAATTGTCAACTTGTCATACAACTCCAGGCAAGGGAGATTTTTACATGAAAAACAAGTTGATGTATAGGAAGACTGGAGCTAGATCCAAAGGTCAAGGACAGCTGGTACTTCCTAAAAGATATAGGGCAGACTTAATAAGGAGCCTACATGTGAAACCAGATGGGGACCATGAGGAAAATAGGGAACCATCATTCAAAAGGTGCCTCCACAATTATTATTGGCCCAAAGCAAGATGGGACATTGAGAAGATTGTAGAAAGGTTGTAGCATAGCGCATCATGAGGGAACACACCATCAAGTGGGGAACATGGGATCAAGGTACCTGGGAACACGCCCCGGGCAAAAAATTAGGCCTGATAATAAACAAGAAAAATAAGATTTGATAAAGTGGACCAAATGGAATGGGGAAGCCCCCTTTTCACGAGACAAGCCCTTCACTTAAATTGTATTTATCATGGGACCACTATGCGGAAGAGTGCAAAAAAGATTGTCTTTACCCCAGGATAGGCCGAACAATACCTTCAATCGGACTCTTAAACCAACTGGTGGATAGAACATGTGTAAGAGAGGAAAATATTTCAACAATAATTTTTATGTGGGGACGAAAGCCCCAAAAAGAAAAATTGGTAGCGGTCGTTTTTTGCTGAATGTAATTATGGAAGAAAAAAGAATAAAAATCTTACTATTAGAGCTTCGAGTGGAAAGAGACCATACCGTTGCATAGGACCAAAATAGGTCCACTCAAATAAAGGTCCATATGTAGGCTTTTGTTAAGAACGTGGGACTGATGAAAAGGCCGAAGAAAACATTTAAATCTTCTTAACACAATACTGGTGAATAGAGAGCCCTGATCATATCGTTTAAAAACTTGGCTTGGATTACTTGCCAAGGCAAAATTTGAAACAAGCCAGGAAGAAACATGCTGCCTCTTATAACAGGAAGGCGGAAGGACAGAAAATTTGGCCTGTGGAAAGAGGAAAAAAGTAACTGCTTCTTTTGCCGGGGAGTCACGAATAAGATAACAAATTGGATGGCAGGGGTCCAATATACAGTTCTAGAGAAAGGCTGTCTAGAACCTAATTATATGAAAGATAAGAAGGGGTACAGAAAAAATCTATCAAGTGATTCTTCCTGAAGAAATATTTGGAAAGAGAACATCAGGAAGAGACACACTTGTTGACCTTGTCCATCGCCATGGAGATGAAAAAGGAACCACTTTCATCATTTGAATATCCATTACACCCCTGTGAGACAGCAGCACAGGTGAAAATCAGTACACATTTAACGAAAACTCAGAAAGAGAGAGTGCAACAGGTTCTAAATAATCATGCAGAGGTGTTAACAGACCGACCAGGGCATACAAACCTATTGGAATATGATATGAAACTAATAGACTCCACACCTGTCTGTATGAAACCATATTCGATTCCGTTTGCTAAGGAGAAAGCTTTGAAGGAAGAGATAGACTATCTATTGAAGGAAGGAATTATTTCGCACAGTGTGTCTTCGTATAGTTCCGGTGTTGTACTCTTAAGGAAGCCCTCTGGAGAACATAGACTCTGTATAGATTACAGGAGACTGAATGCTATTACAGAAGGACAGGTGGATCCATTGCCGGATACAAATCAGCTGTTTGCCAGACTAAATAAAGCTAAATATTTCTCAAAAGTGGATCTGAGTAAAGGATACTATCAGATTCCAGTAAAGCCTGAGGTAGACCATACCTAGCTTTTAGTACCTCAGAAGGACACTATGAGTTTAATAGATTGCCATTTGGATTGAAGAATGCGCCTAGTGTCTTCTCTAGAATGATGAGAAAATTATTGGATCCTCTGAATAATCCCTGTATAACCAATTTTATGGATGATATCCTTATAGCAACAGAAACATTTGAGGAACACATTGACTCTCTGAACATGCTGTTTGATCGACTTAGGGAGGCAAATTTAACAGCCCGACCAACCAAATGTTGCGTTGGATGTAAAGAATTGGAATTTTTGGGACACACAGATTATCAGGGAAACATGACCCCTGACCCAAAGAATTTAGAGAAACTACAGAAAGCCCCGAGACCACAAACCAAGAAGGACGTGAGATCCTTTGTCTCATTATGTGGTTTCTACCAGAAGTATATCAAAAACTTTAATTCCATATGTGCACCGTTGACTGAATTGACACGTAAAGGACATCCAGATCGCATTACATGGACACCACAATGTGAAATGACTTACCAAGAATTGAAGGAAAAGCTCACAAGTAAACCCATTTTGAAATTACCTGACTTAAGTCAAGAATTCATAGTAAGGACGGATGCAAGTAATATTGGGTTAGGTGCAACTCTACTACAGAAATCAGATGCATTGGATGGGAGATTAAGCCCAGTGGCATATGCTAGCAGAAAGTTGAATAAAGCTGAAATCAACTACTCAACTAGCGAAAAAGAATGTCTTGCAGTAATATGGGCGATAAAGAAATTCAATATTTATCTATATGGGAAGGCATTTAAGTTGCAAACAGACCACAAACCTTTATCGTTTCTAGCACAGGCTAAGCATGAGAACTCTAGGTTACTCCGATGGTCTTTACTTCTGGCTCCATATAATTTTAGCATTGAGTATATATCTGGAAAAACCAATTTGGGAGCGGATTTTTTAAGCCGCCATTTGTGTGATGAGAATCACCGTAAACCCCAGAAATAATAATAAATTTCTCTATGTGTATATAGAATAAAGGACTGACATATAATGTCTGTTTTAAGAGGGGAGGTGTCGTGGAATATTCTAATCCACATATATAAATTATTAGGTAAATATAAAGCCTAATAAATACATATAATAAATAAAGGAAGAAGAATGGTAAAGAACAGTGCTGTCACAATGACTGTACTCGAAATCCCCTTGTTTTCTACTGCGTATGCAAATTGTAACGTTTCACGTTGATAGTAAAGGCCTTCTGCAACATACACGCGTTTCCCAAACACACAATAAAATGTGCTGCCTTTCTAAGAAAAACCTTGAAATATGCAAGTTGACCTAAATTTTAAATTCCATTCATGTCTTTTTCTACACTATGTTACCAAGATCAAAAGACAGATGGACTAAAGGATAGCGAGAAGGGAGAGGCAGAAAGCCGAACACTAAACACGCTTCGCGCGATACACAAATGCTGCCATCACGCGTGTAAGACTACATGCACTAACTTTTTTTCAGACGGACAGTGATAAATACATTACCCATCCCAGAGTTAGGTTTATAAATCCTGAAAAACTCTTATTAGAAAAGATAACATTAGATGGGTTTACGGTTGAAAACATAGCAGTACCCAGACAGCACATCTTCGAAACAGGAGGTAGAAAATGCATATTTTGAACGCAGCCACGTAGCTCTTTTAAATTTGGATATTTGGGTTCCTTAGGGCTTGCTGACAAAGAATATGTAAAACGTTACGCAAATAGTCCAGGAATTAATAAATTATACCCAAAATAAAATAGTGGGGATGCCTGACAGCATGGAATCATTTCTGCTCATAAAATTTTTTTATAACGTGTTTGAAAAAAATCTTACGTTACAGAATTAGCCTACCATGTAAACTCCAAATTGATTGGAGCGCAACAAATGAAAGACTAACCACGATTGGTCGGGCTATAAATACTATCTTTCGTTGTTAGGGGAGACGTGAAAAGGTAACATTTTTTCAAACACTTGTCGAAACGTGGCTTCATTGGCTAGACTCGCTGATATACTCACTTAGGAGCGTTAGTTCGAGACCACTAGTGCAAATAATCTTGATAAAGCAACAGTGCGTTGAAGCCAGCTCATATTTGTGTTAAATAAAAGCCTGGAACATAAGCAGATGGGAATTTGTGCCAGTATTTGTGCCAGAATTCATTGCTAGTCAACGTATCTGTGTTTATTTCCATGAAATGTGGTAAGCTTGAAACATTCAGTATCTTTTAATGAAAATTGAATGTGAATTGTTAATTTATCTCCTGTATATATATGTGTAGTTCAGTGGCAAACAGGAGATAAAGCCTATAATGCTCCAGCCTGAACAGAGGGTGTCGGAGGGAAGTAAAACGGCATGGAATGGCCAAATAGTACACTGACACCTGGATGATTGACTAGAAAGAAATAATGCTGGAAGTGCAGAGGCGTGGTAACCATTAAGGAGGTAAATACTGGTATAAAGTATTTCAGATGAAGCTGACAGTTGGCCAAACGCTCTGAACTCAATGTTTGTGTTGTATTGTGCTCAGTGTAGAACTAGAGTATCAATTAGTTATGAAGTAGAAGGTACATCCTTCTTGTTTTCAGGGACCGTGGTCTTGATGGTACTGAGCAGCACCTGGTCAGAGCTTTGCTGAATCCAGAGTCGGACAGCATACTCCTTGGTCTTTTTAGCTATCAGTGAGGTGTCTCCAGAGCCCAGGGGAGAATTCGAGCAGAGGAGTCCTTTCCTGCCGCCATCACGCAAGATAAGCTGATTTGGCCAGCTGAGCTCAACATTATGTCCCCTCATCTTGAAATGACTTTGTAAAAATAACATTCAGAGGTGAATTTAATTGTCTTAATATCAGGAACTGAGAACATCTCCAATACTAGTCCCAAAAGACAAACTATTGAAGTCATGATGACAAATACCAACAGAGCTTGAACAAAACAAAACCAGTATTACCTCATATTACTACTACACAACTGACACACATAGGATATTTTTAATAATATATGTCACTACAATATTCATATTGATAAAGTCTGTACATATACTTGTAATTAAAATTGATTGTGATTCCTGGTTCCTTTGTATTTGAATCAGGACACATATACCTTTATGATAACCATGAATACATATTGTTATTTGAAAAGTTATCAGTGACTCCTTAAGATATTCTCATAGAGTGTTATATGTATGTGAGTGTCACAGTGTTGTCAAGAGTAGTGGATTAAATTAATATTGTTTTATCTGTCTGTTAGTGTAGTGAGACATTACACTTCATCCATACTCATACCCCTAACACATAACGTTGTACATCACAACTATCCAGAATAATTCTGACTGAGATATATAGATATGTGGTAGCAAGTAAGGTTATCTATAATACACTACTCTTAATAGATATAGATACCTTCACAGCTGATCTCAGTCAGTACACTAAGTCCCCTATAAATATTTATAACATCCCACTATTCACCACAAATTGTCAGACTAAGAACAGGTACTCAAGTTACCATCTGTACAACGAATTAAAAATCGGACAGACAGAGATATGCCCATAAGGTGGAGGACAAAACAAACAGTAGAACACGTGCTCCAAAACTATCGGCTCCTCGCAGAGGGAACATGGAACATGTGTAGCAGCCCGGCCTTCTCCAATCTAATGTTGAGATAAAACTGTATTGGTTTTGACGAGGGAAAGCCCTGAGAAGGGACTACCAGCTTTACAAGAGAGATAGATGTGGTTATATGGAGAGCGAACAACGAAGAAGAAATACAAGTGTAGGTAGAAGAAAATTTCTCTTCTTCCTCTTTTCAACTTTCTACGTGATTTTTTTTTTTTTTACCTTATCCAAGTGGGCCTAAACTTCTTATCACCAATTTTTATTCTACATGATGCTAATGAAAATATGGTATAATGCAGAGTCGAATACGATACCTACTGCGTACTGCCATAAGGGGCTGCTCGGTCTTATGCCCACCATGAGAGCACTAACATCACCTACGACGCGCAAAGTTCAAAATACCACCGTGGTTTTTATTCTCAATCACGATCTCTCGCGGGAACTTCTAGCGACCTCTGCGGAAACCCTAGGGTTTCACGTAGAACCCCAAAGTTGAGAAACCTTGGTTTTAGAGGGCACTGGAAAAAAACCGTGGGGGGCATTATGGGGGCCGCCTTTAGTTCATGAATGTATAAGGAAATCTTATGAATACAAGAAATTTATTAATTCCTAAAAAAATGACACATTAGTTCCATTGAGAGATTATGAAACAATAGTGTGACTGGGAAAGCTCTTGTTGCATATTTTTTTTTTCTTACTGGCTCTTTATTAAGCATATTAAAATGACCACTGATCAATAGAAAGAAATGGAAATTCTAGTAGACAGCGGTGAAACGATTTACATTTTGCCTACCACGTGACTCTTCGTGCCATAAAAAAACGTAACCAGATGCAGGACAAAAATGGTGAATTCTGGACGAGAGGCCACTACAACAAACTTGATCTGAAAGTTGACCGAAAGTGTTACTTCAGATAGCTATATTGCGGCATGCTTCCGCCAATTAGGTTAATTGTAAGGCTAGACTACCAACAAAGTGTATTCAGCAGATTGGGCAAAGTTAAATATTAGTAGTGTTTCTCGAAAACGAAACTAACGCGAGTCAGACTTTTCCGTGAAATCGCTTTTCTATAGGCTTAGCACTGTGCAAAAAGCAGCGCTGCTGGGCTTCGAAGATGCCAAACCGTCAGACACATGCGGGCTAATGTATGTATTTATTATCGTTTTTATGCCTAAATCGTACTGAATTGAGCGTTTATTCTCGCATATTTTTGCTACAACACCTCCCCATCCTGAAACATGCATTCATTTGCAGGTTATAAATATGCGAGACCAACTTAGCTCCATGAGTCTTAACTCGTTTTTTCTGATCTTCATCAAATTTGCGGCTAGCATAAGCGACTGGGTTCAATCCCCCATCTTGTGAGGAAGACCTTTGCAATAAATGAGCGCCCAGGCCCTACATTGCTTGCGTCACTTCTCTCACATATAAATTCTTTAGTCAAGTCAGGCAATTGCAACACTGGCCTGCTTGTAAGCTTCTCTTTTAAAACTCCTGGTGGTAAGCCTGAAATTCACACTGTGCTGTCCAAATTATAGTATCAGGTTGACCTTTGCAAGTTAAATCGGTCAAAAGGAGCACATATAGTAGTTAAATGTTTGATATAACTTTTTTGGTTAAAAACCACACAGAGAGACACGAAAGATCGCACAATCTTTTTTTGTTTTGTGGTCTAAGGTGCTCATTTTAGTTTTATTATCCAGATTCTGGGGATCAGGGGTCATGCTACACTGATGTACTGTATGTCCCAAGAATTCCAATTCTTTCTTTACAACCAATACAGCATTTTTGTTGGCCTAGCGTTAAGTTAGGCCTCAATTCTGTAAGTATATCAAACTATCAAACAGCATATTCAAAGAGGTAAAACGTGTTCCTCAAATGTTTCCGTAGCAATGAGGATTATCATCCATAAAAATTCGAAATACATGGATTTTTCAGGGGATCCATGCAATTTTCGCATCATCCTAGAAAACACACCCGGGGGGGCATTTTTCAAACCAAATGGTAACATGTTGAACTCATAATGACCTTCCGACGGTGCTAAATGCCAAATAAAGGTCGAAACCTCAGGCTTTACTGGAATCTTGGTAATAGCACTTTGCTAAGAATCCACCTTAGAAAATATTTTGCCTTGTTCAGCCTGGCAAAAAAGTTGAGAAAAATTAGTATCAGGTAATGGATCCACCTGACCTTTCTGTGACAGCATTCAGTTTCCTGTAATCTATGTGCACAATTCTATGTTCTCCTGCATTGGTTTCCGCAACAGAACACCACACACAGGAAACTGTAAGGAGACTCACTGTGAGAAATAATCCCTTCTTTTAACAGATAATCAATCTCCTCTTTCAAAGCTTTTTCTTAGCGAACGGAATAGAATAAGGCCTCATACAGATGGGTACTGGGTCTAGTAGTTTCATATCATATGCCCCCTACAAAATTTGTGTGCCCCGGTATTATCAGTTAGCACATCTGTATGTTTCTCAAGGAACCTGTTGAACCTTCCCTTCTGTCCTTTTGTCAGGTGATTACTGATTTTCACCTGTCACAAACGTTTCTGGTATGGTTTTCAGTGGATATTCAACCGAGGAGAGAGGTTCATTTTTCATCTTGGTGGCTATAGACAAGGCCATTAAATGTGATCCCTCCCTGGACTTTGTCTGTACCCCAGATATTATGTTCTTCAAAAGGTTTCACATGTCTCCATAGACTTTCTCTTTTCTCTTTTTGTCTATCTTATATAATTGGTTCTGGATACCATTTTCACAGGAACTGTATATGGCCCTTGCCAGTTCCGATCTGAAGTTTATTGTTGCTGCCTGGCAATGAGAAGAAGTACCTTCTCCTCCAATACAGCAAGTTCTCGATCCTTCGCATTTTATTATATAATGAGCATTCATGCTTTTTCCTGGCTTGTCTCAAATTTTTCATTTTGCCAGGTTGCTCAAACTGGTTTTTAAACGATCGTGGTCAGTTCGTTCACATATTGGTATGATGAGCGGTAACAGTCTCCTCTGCCTTCTCATCTGTCCAGGTCCTTAGCAAAATAGCTAACATATGGACTTTTAATTTTTTTTCTGGACATACCTGTATTTCATGGCACACCTTGTTCAGGTACTTTACATTGGAAGCTTTGTTTTGCGGGATCGTTTCCTTTCTTGTGTCACCACAACAAGAATCGTACCACTACCAATTTGTTTCCTGGGTTGTCTCCCCTCAGGTTCAAAATTCCAAATTGAGAGAACCTTCGCTCTCTTTTTTTCTTCCTAATTTACATAAGTCCGACCGAGGGATCGTCCCGGCTTATATTCTGGGGTATAAACAGTTCTTTGTAAACTCGCTGACATAGTAGCCATGGTCATTTTGAAAACATTTTAGCGAAGGACTGTCTGTGAAACGGGGGTTCCCATTCCCTTCGTCCACTTTATTATAATTTTTTTTCTTCTTATCCATTCATGGCTCTACGTTTGCCATTCTGGACAGTGTCGAGTCTAGGTCCTGATTCCTTTTCCCTACGAGTGGGTGTTACCTCTGGTATTTTTTCTGGCCCAGGTTTGCCATAATGCTTCTCTCTTGATTTGCAGTTATTAATTTTCTCACCACTGTGGAATTTTTCTCGCTGCACCCTGTTCGCAGCTATGTCTCGACAATTAATTTTCTCTATGTCATCAATTTCTCCGGGCCAGATACAGAATATCCAAACAGATGTTCTTTGGCCATGTGGTGCCCAGCTTCTTCTGGTGTTCTCCATTTAGAACATGTGTTTTTGTTGTCATTTAATTTGGTGTGCCCTATATCTCGCGATGGCACTACTACCTGGGCACTACCCGGAGTATTTGCTGCTAATTCCCGCCCTGACAAAGCAGTGTAAAATCATTCTTTTAGTTAATAGAAAATCTCCGTCATATATGGGATGGAGGGGTATGGAGAGTTTTTCAGGTAGTTTTTTCAAAACACACGGCTTCTCTGCCGTTGACCTAAACTTCATTGGCCTGTGTGCAAGGGGAATACAGCATGTTTACGAGACATTGTCCATTGGGTAAAAAGGTTCCTCCTTCCTTTCTTATTAGGGAGTCGATCTGACCTGGAGGTCCGGGCCATTACCTATCTTTACAGGTCTTCTCCTTCCACAAGTTGTCTTCAGTGTTATGGTTGTCCATCCGACAAATTTTTACAATACCTCTTTCTTGGCGTGAAAAAAGGTTTTCTTTCATCATTTCTTCTCATCATTGAATTGTAAAATAGGGTTCTATTCTTAAATTCTTTTCGTGAGGCCCTATCAGAAAATTCTGGGCCTGGTATTTTATTTTATCGAAGTATTATGAGGTTGTTTGAGGGGGGGCTTCCACTGATCTATTTTGTTTTCTTATTCTGTGACACGCTTACCTCTGCAATGGGAATGGCCTGATAAACCTCTCAGCGACAATTTAGCATTAACCTCACCCAGGCTCTCTGTCACGGACCTTGTTCCATGAGTATAGGTTCTCATGTCTGGGGCCGAATCTTATAGGGACTCAGATATGGATCACACTCGGGTTGAGTATGATCTCTTTGTCAGAGATCTTGGGGTTTCCAACAAAGTTAGCCCAGGGGGGGTCCTTTGTTCCATATTCGTTGTTTTTAACCGGGCGGAGAATCTGTGTGATAGGTTATCAACGGGACAGTAGCCATTGGCAGAGATACAAGTATGTCTAGGGTAATCGGAAGTACTTGGGGCGGGAGGTTCAGAGCCATGTTCTTTTCGTTATCTTAACAGAAGAGCCTTGTTCAGAGGATGTCATGGCTTGTCCTTGGTGGGGGAATCCCTGCAGATTTTGGAAAAACTCTTCGGGTGAAAAGCTGTTCACCCGTAGTCCATGAGGAAAACTTTTGACCCCCACAATATTTCTGGCTTTCTCCAACCCCATCATAAGTAGTAGCTTAAAAGTTCAAAACCTGCTTAAATATCCTTGCTATGTCATCGACTTTCTGGTAACAAAATGGTCTACATGAAAACCCATAGACTGAGGTTTTACAGGCTCCCCGACTAGTAGTGGCATATGAGGCATCAAAAAGGGCCGAGCCAAAAACAATTTTCTGGGAGGATGCGGAGGCCTTGAAATAGAAACGGTCCCTTAGTCGAAGCTCTCATGCTCTGAAACCGAGTTAAGAGGGGATTTTTTTCAATTCTTTTTCTGATTCCTTCGGCAGTCTGAATCTAGGAGTGATTTTCTTCTGCCTCCCTTTGCGTCTGTTCTTTATTCTGCCTCCCTTTCGGCAGTAATTTTTTTTTTCTTCTGGCCCTTGGAAGATCTGCAGTTCGTTTTTCTTCTGCACTCTATCTGGTAACTTCGATGGGAGTCTGTCAGCCTCACAAATTGCCTTAGCCTCCTTGTCAGCCTCAATCTGCAGCCTCTTAATTTTCTTTTGTCAGCACTAACCAATTATTTGTAAACTATGTAAACTTTCTTTACTTTGCTAAAAATCTTCCTATCCTCTCTTCAAATATACTTGGAACTTTCTCATGAAAGTTACCCCCGGACATATTGTGTGAACATCAAAAGCTTGACCCTCCATGATCTGCCCATTTCATTTCGCAGTCTGCACAGCAGCAATCACCGAGCAAAACGTTTTGGCCAGATCTTAACCATTCTAATAAGTACAAAATGTTCTAACAAAAATCTAGAACTAATTATAAAAATCTTATTTAATTAAAATCTGCGGCTCTGACAAGTAATCCTTTAACTTCTCAAAATTCTTGGGTAATTAATATAGGGGCGGATTCCCTGGTGAAAAATAGATGTTTGTTTTAAAGCTATAACCCTCAGACCCCATTGAATGTTCTAGTACTAAGAGAAATTGCCAGATTGCCCGGACAAGCGCTTCCAATTTAAGTAGCAAAGTTGATTTTGCTATCGGGGAGGTTTATGATGGTAATCTAAACAGTATGAAAAGGTGTCTTCGATTATGGAACCGTGTGAGGTCCAAAGCAAATGTAGGTCTCTGAATCTATAGGATGATGATGATGATGAATTATGTCGCTAGAGAAACCTAACGCTACCTCCCTAGGTCTCACACGGGTCAATCTTATGGCTCTAGTTGTACGTTGTACTCCTAGTGTCTTAGGGGAGAATTGAATGGATGAGTACCACAACAATTCAGAACACTTTAAAGTTTCTATTTAATGAAGTTAAATTAACTAGCAGGTATAGGTTTTTCCTCTTGGAACAAATAGTTTACAATTTATTTTTGCCAGTCCATTCATAGCTTGTGGGACAGGTCATTTGAAAACATGGAACAAGATATTTTTTTCAGATATAGGATCAATTAAAAAATGTTGGGACAATTTGCCCCAATATACTAAAAGTCTAAGTATATATTTATAAAATGTCCTTACGGTATGAAAAAATTTAAATTAGTTCACTTTAGTTATCTAATCTTAATCCCCAACCAATCCCCCCTCCCCCCCTCCCTCACCCCCCCCCCCCGGGATGATAATTATTACAGGAGTTCACTTTTGTTATTCAACCGGAGAGTCACTAGTATATGTGGGCTGTGTAGTTCATACCTACCCCCATATATTTCCTGTGTATAATATTTTTGAAACCCACATGAATAAATGTCAGTGGATTGCCCCAGATGTCTTTACTCTTCACTGGGGACTGGAGTCCTTGTTGTAAGATTATATTCAATACAGGTTTGTTTGCATGAAAAAATTTCAAGTTCAACACAGCGCACAATCAGCTTCCTACTGGTATATTCGACTAGACAGATATAATGTCTGGGTTGGAGAGAGACGGGGTGGCGTTTATAGGCCTACTCAGCAAGGTATTCCTGCTAACCAGCCTCGGGCAACTGGTAAACATTAGACCCTCACAATTCCAAGAATATATATAACACAAATGACGCTGGATTTTGGGATTAGATTTTTGGGACTCCTTCAGCTTCCTCCAGAACGTAACAGGGACTGTGATGAATTTATTCTTTTATTTAAGTTTTTAATATTATACACAGCTGTTTTTTCAGCGGATATGTATTCATAGGTTTAGTTTCTAAAAACTTGGCCAATCGATTAGTCAACAGCCTGTTTGCAATTTATGTACAGCCTAGCGCCAATCGAATAGTTTTTCTACTTGAATTCAAAGGCAAGTTTGTGAATGAAATAACCTAATATAATCTTGATCTTAAACTGGTGGGCGATGGGCCTACGTCTGCTCGAGTCATGCCTAAATACATTAAAAGATATCACCGGTTAGGATTACCATTTCTTCCTACCGCTCCCCTTTCCCATTCATACTCTGTTCACCCAAAAGCGATTTGTTGAATGTATCTCTCACAGCCTCTTTTTCCAGCTCGCGTCCCCTGAAACGTTACCAAAAAAAAACATGCGCAGGAATACGCCAGTGTGGTCTGGTCGTTTTAGTTCTTAGATATTAGTGTGTTCTTCAATATACTTCTCTAATTACCGGGGTAATATCATATCATTTAAAGTAAAATACTTATATGGGCCCCCCTTTAATCAGGTAAACTCTACGTCATACTTACCTATATAATTCTTATGGGGTGCTACTTCATAATGGGTTTAAAATTTCCTACCAATTTAATGTCATCGTCCTATCGATCATAATTAAAATTTTACACAAGTCCGCCATCCTTTCACTCACCTTCATCTTGCGAGCTTGTATTTTTTCAAAATAACTACTTGTTTTAGTTACATCAGAAATGCTTACCACGAGGAGGAAAATAATAACTGTCTGCGTGGTTCCTGCCTTGGCTGGCTTTCCGCAGTTGTTAAAATATTGCGTTGCAGACTGTGTCAGCGAAAGTGGGGGTTAGGACCGGGGCGGGCTTTAAGAATTTTGCGTTACTAGTTAGCAATTATGTATCGAGTAATATTACCAAAAAAATGTAAGGATTTATTACTGATGATTTTGCTACAAAAGTTGACCGAAAGTGTTACTTCAGATAGCTCATCAATTGCGGCATCGCTTCCTCAAATAAGTTAATTTTAAAGCTAGAGTGCTATTGCTACAAGTAAGTGTATTCAGCAGATTGGGCAAAGTTAAATATTAGTAGTGTTTCTCGAAAACGAAACTTAACGCGAGTCAGACTTTTTCCGTGAAATCGTTTCCTCATCATAGGATCTTACGCACTGTGCAAAAAAAAGCAAGGCCTGCTGCTGAGGGCCTTCGAAGATGCCAACGTCAGGGGGACACTTACTTACTTACTTACTTAGTCGTTCCTCTTCTACCGTGAGGTGTAGAGGTTTGGAAGAGAGAGCGCCAGACCATTCTATCAGCTGTCTTCTTCCTGGCCTGGTTCCATTCTAGTCCTCGGTCCTTCAAAGATTGTCTAAATATTGTCGCTCCCAGCGGACTCTGGGTCGTCCTGGAGGTCTGGATCCCTGGCTCTTTGTTTCCCATGCTTGTCGTGGTAGCCGATCTTCTCCCATTCTGCAGACATGGCCAAACCATCTTAGTTGGGACTGTTCTATTTGGGTCTGCAGCGGATGGGATTTTAGGCCT
>JAMPIV010009258.1:0-96386 GCA_024509875.1 Oreohelix idahoensis
CCTTTATTCCTGTAAGAGGCGGGATCCAAACAGAAATCACGCACTTTTGTTACTATCGCTTAACAATTATTCTATTTATCACTTTGTATACGAAATTCTTGTTTTAATCCCAAATTTTAGAATCTTTTTGCAAATCCATCCTTATATCCAATCTCGTGTCCCGTTCCCATATTCCACCAGAACAACAATCAATTACTATGAACCATCTAAATATAATTAACCTCTTTAGAAACTAGTCTACTCTATTAGAATACCATTGAATGCGATGGTTTCACTTACTTAACCATTCACAACTTTCAGATCTTAGACTGAGCTCTCTCATACCAAAGACAAGCGCAATAACTTCGGAACTCCAGACTCAAAAATGAATTCTTTTACCCCAATACTCCATATCTAAATTTCTCCATAACACAAAAACTTGTTCAATACTTGATGAATTGAGGATGACATTTTTATTCGCAACGATGTAAACGTCTATGGTCACCTCGACATGACACAATCAACGAATTCACTTTTCATCGACCTCTCAAGACTAGTCTAAAAGCCGTGTTATTGCATAACAAATTTATTTTCATCATTCCAGACGCCTACTCAGTTCATATGAAAGAAACTTAACAAATGGGCTAAACTTTTGCAAAATAAATACAATACTACCACTGGCGGATTTGTAGACCAAATGTCATTGCAAAATTCTCACGGGCATGCAACTGGTATAAACTAAATTTTGTTGCTTCCTATGTGAATGGGACAGCCGCAACAGACAGGAACATTATGCAAGAAAGGTGTGGCCTATCAGGGATCGTATGCAGCTCGGGCATAAAAATGTAATACACGAGCCATTAGTTAACAAAGACAGCATCATTTTACCACCCTTACATATAAAGTTGGGGCTCATGAAGAATTTCGTAAAAGCGTTAGATAAAACGAGCAAAGCTTTCACTTATCTTCGAGAAAAGTTTCCGCAAGTTAGCGATGCAAAGATAAAGGAAGGTATCTTTTGACCATGCTTGCCGATTATTGTTGGATGCTTCATCGCGATGTACCACATGCCATTCACCGATGACAGTCGACTGCAAAGAAATTCAAGCCTACATAACTGTTATACTTCTTGTATGAATGATGTTGTAATACTGTATGCGTTGTTAAAAAACTTCAATTGCGTATTTCTAGAGATCCCGACCTGATAGAGAAAAACGGTTTGCAGATTTAAAAACAGCGCATTAAAATTGACCAGAAAAACATAGAAATGTTAGAGAAAGAAAAAAAATTTTTTTTGTTTGTTAGCCAGTGTAATCGTGTTGCTTTGACACTTGAGTCCCATATGTGAACTTTGTAGGGGAATAAGAGTGACACTTATGAAACTTTTTTTAATTTCATTGATATATGCTGAAATTATAACAGGCCGATGCCAGGGAAATAATAACTTTGATACCCCCACACACCCAGTCGAGCCCAACCCCACCGCCACCACCACCACCAATGAGATGTACATCTCCCTTTTCAGTTCATGAGAAAACAGTTTCAAGTTAAGACTTTGTATTTGTTTTAAAATGTTCCAGTAGTAGCTAGAGTTATGATTTCCTGTCCATTCGTTAGTTTAATGATATTCCTCCACTGGAAATGAAGGATTAAAATCTGTGGAGAGAAGTAATCGCTTAACCTTATGGTATGCACTTGATGGTAATGTGCATTGAATGACGAAGTTTTTACCCCCAGGTACATCATCTTCAGTACTTTGTTGTTTTGCAGAATCCAGATCTGTTGTTTACTAGCACATGGGGAGCTTCTCAAAACTGTGCCCTATGGGGGTTCACTCGGACAACTCCTGAAGTTACACTGAAGTAAGTACTACTGAATTTATATGATTGTTATTATGGTTACTTTTTTCAGCTTTTCGTCTATAATTATTGATTTTCCTCTTTTTTAAAAATAATTGCTTGTATTAATTTTTGTATAATATTTATTTGGATGGATGGATGTCAGTTTTTTCTCATGTACAAATTTAATATTAAAAAATATTAGCATTGCTTGGTAGCTTTGATCCACCTAACTTTAGGTTAATAGCCAAACATTTAATCTTCATTATATTTGGTTTTAATGCCTTTATTGGCCTTAAAAACCTGTACGTGAGACAATTCACAAGTGGTAATTCACATAAAGTCATATAAATACTCAGCTACCTTATTATAAAGCAGAAAATTCACAGATGGTAACTGGTATTATAATCATTTAAATACGCAACCGAAGAAAAGCTAATACAAAAATTAATTGTACAGAAAAAAATGACTTGAATGAGGGATCCCCAAAGTGGTCAATATTGACCCCCAAAGGTCCTTATCAACATTCAAGGGGTCAATAAACCTCAGAGGGTCAATTGGGGTTTGATTAATCTTTTTGGGTTGAAACCACCTAAAAAAACTAAAGGAAGAATTTCAAGTTCGTTTCGAGGACCTGGAGAAAATGTATGTACTTAACTGGATTGTTACGACATTTATTGTAGAAATAGAAAATGCAGTCTTTGAATCTCAACTACAAGATGATCTCATTTCTTCTTTCGTTCACTTGAAATATATTGTCTATATCTGCAATGTTGTTTCTTGTATAAACTTCACTGTCTTTTGTAGTTCATACAGAGGTCCGTATAGTTTTGCTTCCAGTGTTGTTTCTCTGGGCCAGTGGGTTTGCCTCAATATATCATATTCGGGGCAGTCTTGAAGTACGTGCTCCTCAGTCTGGGGTGCCTGTACACATGGCTGAATTGCCAATCTTGAATTTTGTTTACATGTGGCTGCGGAGTTGGTTGTGTCCTGTTCTGAGGCGCAGAATGACAATTTGTTCTGATCTGTTCATAGCTTGGTAGTCATCCTGTGTTGGTGTTGGTGGCTTTCTGATTGATTTGATCATCTTTTTCTTCTGATGGTACGTACTGGTACATCCGGTTGCTCGTCTGCAGCACCTTTAGCCAGTCGGTCCGCTCTCTCGTTTCCTGGTATTCCACAATGAGACGGTATCTATTGCATGGCGACCCTGCGCTGGTTGCACAGTTCAGAAAGTAGGGCTTGTATACCTGGCAATTTTCTGGACTGAAGTGCTTGGAGTGTTGATCTTGCATCTGTCAGGAATACCACAGGCTGTGGACCGAGATTGGTATTCAACAGTTTCTCAGTTGCCACCTTGATTGCCTGGATTTCTGCATCATAGTTGTTACAGAATTTCCCCGTTGGTACTCTGACCGTTTACCCTAGTGTTGTTTGGGTATTGTATGTACACTCCTGCTCCTCCATTCTTTACTGCATTCTGTGCTGACCCATCCGTGTATACTCGGACCCAGAGGTCCTGTGGGTATTCATCATCCAGGAAACTGAGAGTGACTGTCCTACGTTGCACGCTGTTCTGTTCATCCCTGTCGAATATTCCTTTCACTTTTGTCTGGATGTGTATTGGTAGTCCAGGCTCTTCTGTCCAAGGGGTTTGTTCTGGCACAGACTTTAGGGGGTTGTCAACTTCAGGCAGGTCTGAGGTTTGTCTACGAAATCGTTTGGCCTGGTGGATAAAGCTGCTTCTTTTTAATCGCCCCATTGCTAGGTTTTGGAATCTGTCCTTCATTGGATGGCTTGGCATACAGAGGAACTTTTCTGCCTGTGTTAGCCTTTCGTGTCTCTGCGTTCTCACAGTGCTTGTATCCTCCCCATTTTCTCCATCTCCACTATAGGCGTTGATTTCATTGTCCCCGTGATGACCCTAAGTGCCTGGTTTTGCACCTTATCTAGCTCTTGTAATGTGGTGTTTGATGCTGGACACCACGCAGCTGACCCATATTCCAGGTGTGGTCGTATGCCCTGCTGGTAAACTTTACTAAGTATTTTCTTGCTGGCTCCCCATGTGGTTCCACTTAGTTTTCTCAGGATGGCTAACTTCCTCCTGGCCTTTGTTGCTGCCTTGTTGATGTGCTGCTTCCATGTCAGCCTATCATCAAATGTAACTCCGAGATAGGTGGGTTGTTTATCGTCTCTCAAGAGCTCTTCATTTATCTTGATGACACCAGCTTTATGTTTGGGAGAGAGGGTGAAGAGCGTAGTGCTGCACTTGTTTGTGTTGATGCTGACCTACCATCTATTTGCCCACGAGGTTAAGGGTGGGCATCTATAGCTCTATGTAGCAGTTTGGTGGCCACTGTTGCATGCTCATCTGTGCACCATATTACCAGGTCATCAGCATACATTGCCACTTTCATTCCATGTGGTAGTTCAGCAACCAGGTCGTTGATGTAGACTAGGAAAAGTGTCGGGGATAGAACCCCTCCCTGAGGGACGCCATGACGCAGTAAAATTTTCTTACTCTTGAGGCCATCTAGTTGTACTCGGGCTCTTCTGTTATGCAAGTATGCTTTCACCCATTTGTACATCCTACCATTCAGTCTACAGTTTCTCAGTTTCTTCAGAAGCCCTTCTTTCCAAACCTTGTCAAATGCTTTCCTTAGATCTATCCATGCTGCTAGTACCAGTTTCTTATCTTGGAACGCATCCTCAATCTCTTGGGAAAAGTAAGTTGCCTGATCTTCGGTAGAGTAACACTGCCTAAAGCCTGCCTGCTGTGGTACAAGAAGGTTTTCACTTTCAAGGTACCACTGTAGCCTGAGGTTGATGATACGTTCCATTGTTTTGCAGAGACAGCTTGTAAGGCTGATTGGTCTGTAGCTGGAGGCAGTGGAACTGTCTTTTTCTGGTTTTAGGAGTGGTATCATGATTGCTTCCCTCCAGGTCTGTGGAACTCTGCCTGAGTTCCAACAGATATTGAAGATCTGCAGCAGCTTTGTTTTTGCTGCGGTTCCCAAGTTCTTAATCATTTCATTGGACACTCCATCAACTCCTGGCGACTTTCTCATTTTCAATTTGGATATTGCAAGCTCCAGTTCTCTGAATGTGATTGGTGCCTCCATAACTTCAGGTATGGTTCCATCTCGTCCTGCGTCTTGTTGTTTCTCACGAGTCTCCTGTTGCTTCTCTGGGCTTACTTCGATGTTGTTGTCTTTAGCAAAGGAGTCTGCAAAGTGATCAGCTGCCTGTTTTCCCATGAGGATGTTTCCATCTTTGTACAGTGCAATCTTTGAGTTTCTCCCTGTACCCTCATCATTAAGTTGTTTTACCAGCTTCCACAGTTTCCTTGTATCTCTTTCGAAGTTCAAGGACTCTGTTTTCTCCTTCCAGCTTCTCCGCCTGGCCTGCAACTTGGCCCTTTGGAATTTGGCCTTAGCTTGCTGGTAGTTATTGTGGTGTTCTTGGCATGGACTGGTCTCTGCCTGCTTTCGAGATGTTTCCGCGTCGTTGTGCAGTTGCTCTAGTTCGCTATTCCAATATGGTTTGTAGTGCTTACGAGCCCCTCTAGGTATTGTTTCACGAGCAGCCTGTAATATGCATCTGCTGAATTCATCGACTAACTTATTGATGTCTTTATCTACAGACATATCTCTAGCCAGTATACTGGTACGAGTACATTGTCCAGTCTGCCTTGTAGTTCCACCTAGAGAGAGTGCTGTTCTCCTTGACAGTTCATTTTCCACAATTAGGAAGACTGGCCGGTGGTCGCTACCTCCAAGTTGTTTCCCTACAACGCGTGGGGTGTTCCACTCCAGGCCGGGTGAGTGGAATGCCAGGTCTGATGTAGATGTGGTGTGCCATGATCTCGAGTAGAAGGTTGGTGGGTCGATTGGCTGGTTAATCAGGATAAGCTCATTGTCATCCTGCCAGTTTTCAAGCTCCTCACCTCTCCTGTCCATGTGATCATAGCCCCAGCTCTGTGAGTGGCGGTTGAAGTCTCCGCTTACAATCAGTCTTTCTTTTGCTGGGATTGTGTCTAGTGCCAGAGGGCGGTCGCTCGGACAGTAGTAGTTGAGCAGGTGGAATTCTGAACTTTCTGTCCTGAGATGAAGCATCTGGTATTCCGCCCCCTCCATATATGTGTCAAGCTGACATGCACTGATGTTATTCCTCACGAGTGTCAGTATTCCACCCTTTCGCCTGTCTATTCGGTCAGATCGGTAGCACTGGTAGCCTCTGATTTTGAAGGCTGTGTCCTTGTTGAGGTGGGTTTCTTGCAAGCAACATACATTTACTTGCTCTTCATTCAAGATATTTTCGAGCTCTAATTTTTTGCTGTAGCCGTCTTTTTTACTATTGACGCTTTGAGCATTCCAGTGCATTATTTTAAGTGGTCTTTGCTTTGCTTGGCTAGTAGCTCTGTTCTCATGCCTCCTGACTCCATGGGGCAATTGAGAAGGACCCCCAGTAGTAGGGGTTGGGCCCTTTTGAGACAGAGGGCCCGGCACTGCACCTGCCTGGGTGTCCGTCACAGGGCGAGTGCCATAACGTTTTGTAGATATAGACATATTTCCATTGCGCGTGTGCGTGGCATCCTGATTGCTGTGGTGCGCCTCTTGGCTGGTTGCCTCCGTCTTCAGCACCTTGACTTGCTAGGGGCAGACTGTGGTCTTGCTCGAGTGTAGGAGGGCCTGACCAGTCTTGGTTTTTCGGCCGCTGATGGCTGTACTTGAGCCCCATCTCCACGTCAAGGAGCTGGCCTCGATGGGGGATGATCTCATTGATATGCATGTGTGAATTGCGGAGCTAAATCACTGTTCAATAATAAAAGTCTCAGTGATTTGTAAAGCTATGTAACTACTGCTACAAAATACCTTAAGCTTTGTGCAGCTGTTTCTACTTACATTCCAAAGTTAGTCAATGGTTGAAGCAAGTTTTAGCCATACAAATGCAGTTTTATGAAAACAAAGGAACACACTGAACCTGGAAGAGTATGTGACTTAAAACTAAAACTTGCCAATCTCAAACAAAACACCCGTGTAAATACTCATCAGCCACATTTTTCCCATTAATGAATTTAACCAGTTCAGTAAATAGGTCATGTTAATTTATCGTGCCTCTGTGATCACTTCTTTATTTTGTTTCTCTATTTATTTATTATTTTTATTTTCCAATTGGTTGATTAAAAATTGAGGATTCCATTGACGGGTTGAGACTAAAAAAACGTGTGTGGACCCCTGACTTAAATCCTTTCATGGGTTAACTCAAAAAGCAATTCTAATGGCTATGGGCAATTGATGATTGGGGGGGGGGGGGGGGGGGGGGGGGGGGGGGGGGGGGGGGGGGGGGGTATATGCTTGTGTAACTGCTTGATCTTTTTAAATTTATAGACTTCAGTCTACATACATGACGCTGAAACTCTGGGAAGTGCAGAAGGCCTTGTTTTGAACTGAATATATAATATGATTTATTGTTTAATGCTAGGTACCGGTTTGATGAACATACAGCTAACCTTGCCAATCAGAGCCATGACCGCTTCATTGGGACAAAAGAATCTGTTGCTAGGGTAAGTTATACATTGTTGAAATGTGCCTTTTATGAGTCCCATTTCACATTTTGGAACTGCCCATTTTATGTAACTTCTGTGCTACGATATATTTTCTACATGTTAATTTTGAGATATTTAGCTCCAGTGATTTGATTTTATAATTTGTAAATGTCCGCTTTTACAAAATTCACTGACAGATATAATGTTAATAAAAACATTTTACTTTTATGCAATCCACTGAGGAATTAGTTATAATATGTTGAATTACTGGTAAGTACTGGTTGTTTCAGTACTGAATAGTCCGATGGTAAAGTTTGTACAATGCTAATTTAGTGATAAATGTGTCTAGCATCCATCATACAATTTTTCCAGTCCCAGTTCCCCTAGTGTCCATTCACCTTGATTGTACAGTGTGTCAAATACCTATTGGTACAAATGAAATATTTGCATACCAGTCATTGATTAAAGGAATGGTTTATTTCTTAAATTTCCTCTGCTACAAATATAGTCCTGCGTACAGCTCTGATTAGGTGCACAAGTTATTGGAAAAGTCCAGCTGTTCCTTGTATTCTATTACTGGGTTCAGAGCTGCGAGACACTGTCATAAAGGAAAGTTAAAAGTAATAGTTTTCACCGTTTCGTATTACTTTGTTAAGTGGTTATCATTATAGACCGCACAAATTTTGGAGCATTCTTAATGGTCATTGGAAGTGGTAGTGTCAGTTTGTGATGCGAAAATTTCCCTCATATCAAGCTCTTTAAGAAGAGCCATTAATGTTACCAGGAGGGACAAAATGTGAAATGATGATCAGCAAATTGTAGGAACTACATTCTGTGTGAAGTATATAGAGGAGAAAAAAAAAGTAAGTGGTTTGGCCATCTCATGAGAATGGAGCCAAATACCACAATGCACCTACAATACTAGAAGAAGTTTTAGGGCACGGGAAAGACCAAAAGGCAGATAGGCAGATGTGGTGAAACTTGTTGAGAACCCAGCATTGCACACTAAGCTTGGAGAAGTCACTTGAGCCCCAGACGTAATTCTTTGGCTTTGACATAGTTGACTGCATGCAGGAGGATCTCACTATGGACCCAGTGATAGGCAGGGGGAGCTGAGAAGTGGCTGTTTGCAGGTCGTGAGAATTCCTTGGGAGAGCCCAGAAGCAGAGCACAGTATCTTAGCTCTGCATAGTTGAAGAGCCCCCTTGGATGGCGGAGAATGCACAGTATTCCACACGCTTCTTACCCCAAGCTTGGGATCAGAAATGACGATCCTTTAAATGCAAGGCAAGCTGGAGAAACTGGAGCTCATGACTTCAACTCAACACAGTTTGGAACGGCAGAAAAGCCACAGAAAAAGCCTAATCTACAGTGTAGATAATACCAAGGAGTCTTCAACTTGATATTGGCTGCAAAAGAGCGAGAAGCTCAGCAGCCCTTGCTAAACAACAACATATCCCCTTCAAGTCTGTCTCCAGTTCTCTTCTCCATGTGTTCTTTGGTCTTCTCTGTCTCTCTTACCCTGGGGATTGCAGAACAAGGACTGCCTGGTGATGCTATCAACAGGTTTGTAGGTTTCTCTGAACTAAAAAGTTTAGGATGAATAAAAACAATTTCCCTATATTCCGTGAACAGATATATGACACCAACAGGGGGACAGTTGTACAGACCTTGTATGATGAAAGTAAAGCCAACAACTACAAGTTCAACATGGCCACCTTTAACCCAACAGACGACCTAGTTTTGACTGATGGCAACCTGTGGGATGTTCGATCCAACAAAATGATTTACAAGTTTGACAAGTTCAACCAGTACACAAGTGGCTGCTTTCATCCGCGGGGTCTGGAAGTGGTGATCAACTCTGAGATTGTATCCTTTACCGCCGGTTGCAACAAGGACAGTCTATAGTGGTGTTCATTTATGCAAATTCATCACCATCTCTTCGCCCTTTTGAGTTCCTTCCAGAGCTTGGAGCCACCATTGTAGCTGGTCCCCTTTGAGGCTTCCTGCACCAGGCTCTCACGTGCTCTTGCAGCTGTTGTTTCTGTGGCAGTTTCTTTTACATAATGAGTTTGTCAGCTGTAAGCACAGCCTTATATTTGTCACTTTCTACGACATGCCTGAATGTGCAGCATTCTTATTCTATCTTTGTCTCTTCAGAGACTCCCTGGAGCAACACAGGTCAGTTGTAGCTGTTAGTTTTGTTTTTGTTTTATAGTGAAATGAAAGTACAGTTTAAAAAAAACCAAATTAGCTGCTGGCTCAGACGTCATTCCAGCAGACGCCATGCCATCAAAGCAGACATTGGCGCCTCTGCTGAGATGTACTTGGTAATTCTAGGGGAGAGAAGAAATACCAGCTATTATCATTGTCAGGTAAAATATTAAACGGATCATCCTCGAGAGATTAAAAGAGGCCATAGACAGTTGAGAGACGAACTGTCAGGTTTTTTTTACAAAAAAAGGTAGTATACTGCACACTGTAGCTGCACAGAGCTTTGAGTCAAAACCACAATTTTACATTGGATTTGTGTATTATGAGAAGGTTGTTGATAGTTTAGACAGAGTTGTGGAAACTGGTGAGGTATTATGAAATTCCTCTTTAAGTTCTTTTACCCAGCACTGAAAACATAAATACATGAAAGGTAGAATTCTCCATGAAGGTCAACTTATGGAGCACTTTGAAATAAAAAACGTAGTGGGGCAAGGATGCCTCTTGTCACCATTTCTCTTCTTACAGGCTATTAACTGGAGCATGAGAACATCAGCATCAACTAACAGAAGTGGAATTCAGTTGACTCTTACAAAACAGCTTGATGATCTACCTTTTGCCAGCAATCTAACTAGCTCTTCTGTCCCATAACTGTAATCATATGCAAGACAAAATGAAAGTACTTGATGAGAAGCCACAGCAATAGGGTCTGAAAATACACACAAAAAGGACACAAAGATTATGAGAATAAATGCGACAAGAAATAGCTGGACTGCGCTGAGAGATACATTGTTACAAGATATAGGATCACGCAAATAGTTGGCAGAAATACAGCCAAAGCTGGAGAAACAGACAGTGATATCAAAATAAGAACAAAGTAAGCAAAAGGAACTTTCCTGTTCCTTCAGGCATGTTGTAAGAAGGTTGTGCTTAAGACTAGCAACCTCATCATGTAAAACAAATTGCTACTGCAAACACCACGTCTGCAAGAGTGTGTGATAGCTTTGGTGCAGGTTTCCTACAAGAGAGCCAGCTACAGCAGTGGCTCCATGCACCGTGGGAAGCAAAAAAAAAAATAAATGATTTTGACATCAAAATACTTATCACAAGAGAGAAAAAAAAAAAACACAGTTGAATGACTGCCAGAGTAATATACCAGTTGAGAATGCCTTAACCCTTTAACCAGTGGGACATCCGCACGTTCCGTCTGCTGCACACAGTACCAGCACTTGACCGGTGTCAGATCATGTTTAACTCCAGCGGGGATGTCATTTATGGTAAGTTTTTTTTTCTCTGTTCCATCCTTTTTCTGTGTCAAGCTGTATCTGGCACAGGCATCATATTTTCAAATCACATGGCCAGTGTTCTCAGCACAGCAGAACATGAGAATTTGTAATTGTGTTTCATAGCACAGGTGTGAATTTGTTATAATCTCAGACATAGAGCTGTTATAATCTCATAGATCTGTTATAATCTCAAGACAGATCTGTATAATAATTTCAGACATAGACCTGTTACAGTCTCATAGATCTGTTATAATCTCAGACATAGAGCTGTTATAATCTCAAACACAGATCTGTTATAATCTCATATATCTGTTATAATCTCAGACATAGACCTGTTACAGTCTTATAGATCTGTTATAATCTCAGACATAGAGCTGTTATAATCTCAGACATAGAGCTGTTATAATCTCAGACATAGAGCTGTTATAATCTCATAGATCTGTTATAATCTCAGACAGATCTGTATAATAATTTCAGACATAGACCTGTTACAGTCTCATAGATCTGTTATAATCTCAGACATAGAGCTGTTATAATCTCAAACACAGATCTGTTATAATCTCAGACATAGATCTGTTATAATCTCAGACATAGACCTGTTACAGTCTTATAGATCTGTTATAATCTCAGACATAGAGCTGTTATAATCTCAGACATAGAGCTGTTATAATCTCAGACATAGAGCTGTTATAATCTCAGACATAGAGCTGTTATAATCTCAGACATCGAGCACAAGCGAAAATGATGATGGATGAGATACTGCCATGGGGAAGTGAAGTGTTATAGACTTCACCATGATGTCATTTTTAATGAAATGATGGTGACTGGTTTCAGTTACTTATTACCTTAGCTGTCCCTAAGTTTAGAGTAGAGTCAGGTACCCATTTAGAGCTGGGTAGTCGGGAGCTTGACATAGATCTGTTATAATCTCAGACAGCTGCAAATAGTAGATTTCACATACCATCATTAACTCTTCACCGTTTATTATGTAAGGAAATTCATTATGACATCTTGAATGAGATATTTAAATTCTAGCTCATTGCACAAAATCTCTCAACACATAAAACAGTGAATGCCGTAGAGTTACAGAGGCTTATAAATCAACATGGCTGATTTATGGGTAGAATAATGGAAAGTTAACAATTTGCGCAGCTCCAGAATTAAATTATACTGTAAAGTTGGCTATGTGAGTGGGACCCAATTTCTTCTTATGCTTCTTCTTCGTTCACCCTAAGACGTCAACTTGAATTTGTTCAAAGAAATCGGCAGTCATTCTGAGGCGGCTGACATCTCCATAGAGCTTTTCCAGTAATCGCACTGGTGAGGGCCGTATGCGCTTTCTCTGTTCCTCATATGTTGGGCACATTTAAAGTAGATGCTCAGCACTCATTATATCAGTGCCACCGTTACACTCATCAGTAGTTTCTATCTTTAACTTGTTGAATAGATGGTATCCCAATCTGTTGTGACCTGTGCGAAGTCTGAAGATTACCGCTTGTTCACTGAGCTGGTAATATGCATCATTTTTATTGTGGCCTGTATGTTCTGCTTCCGACTTGCTCCTGTATCTGCACTTGATAAAACGCTTAGCCTTTTCATAAGTGGACCCAATTTTTTAAGCCATTATTTGTTCTTGGATGACTTCAAAGCTAGGATCCACTGTCTTCTTCTCATGTAATATGTCTGATGATGTAGGAGACCACGTCTCTCTACAGCTTTCTGTTTCCAATGCTGTTTATCATTTCCATTGTTGACTTTGTTCCATGCCATGATGTCAAACTGTCCAGTGTCTTCTCTCATGGTCATCATCTATGTCTGTTTCCTACAGTCTTTCCTGTTACCACAGTATGTTCTCTCATGGTCATCATCTATGTCTGTTTCCTACAGTCTTTCCTGTTATCACAGTATGTTCTCTCATGGTCATCATCTATGACTGTTTCCTACAGTCTTTCCTGTTACCACAGTATGTTCTCTCATGGTCATCATCTATGACTGTTTCCTACAGTCTTTCCTGTTACTACAGTATGTTCTCTCATGGTCATCGTCTATGTCTGTTTCCTACAGTCTTTCCTGTTACTACAGTATGTGCTCTCATGGTCATCATCTATGTCTGTTTCCTACAGTCTTTCCTGTTACTACAGTATGTTCTCTCATGGTCATCATCTATGTCTGTTTCCTACAGTCTTTCCTGTTACCACAGTATGTTCTCTCATGGTCATCATCTATGTCTGTTTCTGTCTTTCCTGTTACTACAGTCTTTCCTGTTACTACAGTTATGTATTTCTCTCATGGTCATCATCTATGTCTGTTTCCTACAGTCTTTCCTGTTACTACAGTATGTTCTCTCATGGTCATCATCTATGTCTGTTTCCTACAGTCTTTCCTGTTACTACAGTATGTTCTCTCATGGTCATCATCTATGTCTGTTTCCTACAGTCTTTCCTGTTACTACAGTATGTTCTCTCATGGTCATCATCTATGTCTGTTTCCTACAGTCTTTCCTGTTACTACAGTATGTTCTCTCATGGTCATCATCTATGTCTGTTTCCTACAGTCTTTCCTGTTACTACAGTATGTTCCAGTTTTCTTATTCTCATAACATGACCAAAAAGAGTGGACTGCTTCCTCCTAATGTTAATATTAAGCTTCCTTTGCAAATTGGCTTCTTTTTTTCTTTTTTCAGAACATCCTCAATGTTAGGATCCACCTTACGTAATCAAAATATTTTTGTGAAATTAAAATATAACGTACACATGGAGAAAATCTGCAGACAGATATGACAGAGATGAAGAAGAGATGGAAAGACCTTTTGGCTTTCTCTGGGTTGCTTCATGTGCCTCCTTTCCAGAGGACCTTCTTCCGCCTTGTGCGGCTGAGTTGATTTATATTCTGTATTTGACTTGTCCATGATAATTTAAGTTTTTTTGGTAAAAAGTTTTTTACGGGATGGTGTACCAGCCCCATGCCCAACCCTCCTTAGTCACTTTTTATGACATGCAAGGTAGGGTACAGTGTTACTATTCTTTGCTCCCCTTTCGGGCCCCGGTAACACACGGGTGAAATGGTGTTTGCCTTGTTTCAAATTCTTAGCAATTCGAGTAAACTGAGTTGACAGTTATCAAATGTTGTTTGCCTTGTTTCAAATTCTTAGCAATTCAAGTGGATGATACGGCAGGTCTTGACATAACAGTGCGACGTGACTACTCTTCAACTTTACGCACATTTGATGCCTTGGATTATAGTAACATTGGTAAGTAGTTCTGGACGTTGGAGTTCGCGTGTTTGTGTCAATAGTTAAAAACATCAGAATTAAGATCTTCTCCATCTTCCTTATCGCACCTTATGAAGCAGGGGGGCTGACACTGCTGCTGCCCCCCCCCCCCCCCCCCCCCCCCCCCCCCCCCCCCCCCCCCACCCGCCCTCCCCCCCCCCCCCCCCTCCTCCTTGTAGGAAGCTTTCATGTACTCTTGCAGCAGGGGTTTCTACAGTGATATATGTTATACTAGTGTAAAAGCCCGTCATAAGACGGGAATTACATTCAAAAGCACCAATACCTAACGGCAATTTTACTTATTCAAAAGTATTTTTAAAAAACCAAAATATTTGTTTGACATCTGATGTTACAATGCTCTCACAATATATAACAGCATTCTTCTTCTCGCAACACGCCAGAAGAAAGTGAAATTGCTTCCTCCTGTTAGTAGAACTACGTAGCAGCAGCGAGGATCACAATGTGTGTATACAGGATCACGCATTCTATAAATATTTTTGTGCACACCGTCATTTACGCATTCTTCTTTGGTAAGTGTTACTATTTTCGGGAGAGTACATGTAAGGGAAACAATACAATTAATGTCTAACTTTCAACCAAAGTTGCATCCCTTAGCGTTTCGCTCTGACAGAAAAAGCTGGGATTTTATATATAGAATGTGATGAGGTTACCAGCCCCAGGCACAACCTCATTTTAGTCGCCTTTTTCCCGAGGTAGCAGTAGTCCTATTCTTTCTTTAATCTCAGAGACCCCTGGGATTGACATGAATCAAGATCTAGATTGTTCTGTTTTGTTATCAGTAAAAACGTAGTTTAAATAAACTTTATATTTTGGATAGATGGTAAATTCTGAGCGCTTAATAGGCTACATAAGAACAGCTGACAATGACAATTGCTAAAAAAGGCTCAGTCTTTTTTTTTAAAGTCTTCTGTATATGTCTTTCATTGACAAATATTCTCTGCTTCAAGATGTTCACAGCTTCCATCGCCGCATGCGTCTCAAATATTACCATCGTATAATGGCAATAATTCCACCAGGGTTTCCGATACTGATGATATCTTTCATCGTTTTAACAAACCTAAACAAGACTGGACTCCAGCTCCAGGAGCTTCTCGTGCTCTGGATTTATATATTGCCAATACTTTACATGACATTGACCAGCTTACTCTACACCATCTCCGGCGATCCAACCTCACATCTTCTGAGTGGCGGGCATTGTCACGCCTTAGAAAACGTGAGGATATTGTTATCAAGCCGGCAGACAAAGGTGGTGCAGTGGTTGTTTGGCGTAAGGACTTATACACTCATGAAGGAGTTACACAGCTAGGTAACACCACCTTTTACTCACTTTGTCCTGGTGACGCTACAGTCCGGAATAATCTTACTGTTTATGAGACTATCCGTGGCCTGGTCCATGATGATCTTCTTCCTTCTGGTGCTTTATCTCTCCATATTTTTGATAGCAGTCTTGGTAAGCCTTCCTTCTACATGCTTCCTAAGGTGCATAAAATTGCTAACCCTGGTAGGCCTATTGTTTCAGCCTGTTCTTGTCCCACTGAACGTATTTCTGAATTCCTTGATAGTATTTTCCAGCCTTTAGTCGCCAATCTGCCTTCTTATTTGAAAGACACTACTCATGCTATCACTACCTTTGATTCGATCAGATTCACGCCTGGCTGTACTTACCGTCTTTTTCTCCTAGATGTTTGTTCCCTTTATACTTCTATATCACATGCTGATGGTCTCAAGGCACTCCAATTTTTTCTCGACCAGCGTACTGATCTTACTATAAGTACAGGTCCGCTTCTTCACCTTGCTGAGTTGGTTCTTATTCTCAACTCTTTTGAGTTTAATGGCCAATTCTTCAACCAAATCAGTGGCGTCGCTATGGGTACTAAGATGGGCCCTAGTTATGCTTGCCTATTTATGGGCCATTTTGAATATTTGGTCTTTCAAAGTTACAATGGACCGATACCTGAATTTTACCGCCGCTATATTGATGATGGTATTGACATTACAGACATGTCTGAGGTAGACCTCTGTCGATTTATTGACTATGTTTGTAATTTCAATCCTGCCATCAAATTCACTTCTGAAATTTCTACGACTTCAGTGAACTTCCTTGACATCACTGTGACTATTAGCCATACTGGTCTGTCTATTATAAGGCTACTGACGCTCATGGTTTCCTTCTTTATACTTCATCGCATCCTCTTAGTTGTAAAAATTCCATTCCCTTTTCTCAACTTCTTCGCTTGCGTCGGTTATGTCACGATGACGATGATTTCCATCAGCGAGCTCAAGAGATGCTCGAGTTCTTTCGCCAACGTCTTTATCCAGAACATGTTTTATCTGATGCTCTTAAATCGTATCACACGCGTCACTCGTCAGATGGCACTCACTACTAAACCTTCTGTCCAATCTGACAGACTCAAACTGGTTCTAACTTTCCATCCTCACTGTCTGGCGGTGAAGAGAATTCTGTTTCGACATCTGCCTACTCTCCACTCTGATCCTGACACAAGAGAGTTGTTTCGTGATACACCTTTGGTGGCATATCGTAGGGATAGGAATTTTAGGGATATTCTTGTACACAGTCGCTTGAGACATACTGGCCCTTCATACTTTGGTACTAAACCGTGCCAACGCCATATATGTAAGAGCTGTCCGTTTGTACTCCAAACTCAGACAGTCACTTTTCCAAAAGGAAAATTTGTCATTAGAGAGTTGTTCACATGCGAATCTAGAAACCTGATTTATGCTATCATCTGCAAGAGGTGTGGCATTACCTATATTGGTGAAACTGGCAGACGTTTGGCAGACAGGTTTCGTGAGCACTTAAATGACATCTATCACGACAAACATTTACCGGTGGCCCTTCATTTCAATAGGCCTGACCATTCAGGTAATTCCGATATTCATGTTACTGCCCTCCTTTCATGTGTCGGTGATGACCGGACTCGCTTTTCGTTGGAGAATCGTCTTATTTTTCAAATGGGCTGTTTAACTCCAAAAGGGCTTAATATCCAACATCATTTTGCATAAATTCTGGTGGTTTTTCTCTCTTTTTCATTCTTCGTTATTCGTTGTTTTTTCCGATCTGTCTTCTTATGTTTTTGTTTTGGTTCATTTCATATCTTATTGTCGCGATCTTAAACGTCATTTCCTTTATGTTACGGGATTTCTTTGATAAAGTGCCTCAGTGTTTTATTCCAAGCATCTTCCGATCTAGCTAAGTGACCTTTTACTTGTTCGATAGTTTTGTTCATTCTTTTTTTCGTTTCGTTCATTATTTACTTTCTTGTTTCGGTATTTCTTTCAGGTATTATGATTTTCTTGTATTATTATTGTTCATTTTTCGCTCATCACTGTAGTTGTTTATTTTTTCCATCTGCTTGTATCGCTCATTTACTGTATGTTTCTCATCATCGTATGTTTTTGTAGTATCTATATGTAATTCTTGTCCTTGTCACTTGTTTGTAACTGTGGCTGATGAAGGGTAAAACCCGAAATGTCCCTTGTTTCACGTGAACCGTTAATTTGTAGAACTGATTCAATACTGTTTTATTGGTTTATATACTTATATAAAGAAAGCCATAAAGCTTCTGAAAGATGGAAAAGCAGCTGGTCCAGATTGCATTCCAGCAGAGGCCATCAAAACAGATATTGATACCTCTACAGAGATATTATACAAACTACTTGGCAAAGTCTGGGAGAGAGAACGAACGAGCGAACTTTATTTTCAAAGGGTTAAGAATTGGGCACGTTGGCCTGTCTGACATTCTGCCCTTCCTCTCTCTCTCATCATGTATACTGTATCCTTTCATCCTCACATTTACTTTAAGCATTATTAAGGCATTTATCATTATAAAAGTAATATAACATCATACATTTGCAATAATCATCATAATTAAAGTACGTTTTAAAAATAAAGAACAAAAATATAAAATAAAGAATTAAAAAAAATAATAATAAATAAATAAAAAATAAAAAAACAAACAAACAACAAGACTGATAAAAATCGAATTCCTCATACAGTAAATTAGTGATTTGAGACATATTCAGAAGTGTGTTATAAGAACTCGTGAAATATTCAAACGGTCTGCTACTTAATGACTCGGACTCTGTGTTTTTTTTAACGAGAGGTGAGCATCTTTGAGTCTCATAGCAGATACTGCTGCAATGAGTGCAATGATAGGTTCATCAAGATGAGGTGGGGTAAACAGTTACTTTCCTTGCTGTCTTTGCGTCCCAAACTCAAGACCAGAATCAGACTAGGTAGATAGTTAGATAGACATATACAAAAGCAATTAATTTGCCAAGGGTTGAAAATCTGGCACAGTCCCCTCTTGCATTCTTCCTTCCTCTTGCTCATCTTTTGTTACTGTTACTCAAACATTCTCCAGCGTACTTTAAGTATTAATTTAAGGGCAATACAACATTACATGGTAGTATAACAGCATACATTAACAGTACCTGATCACAAAATTAAGAATAAGTATATTGTAATGAAAAACTAGATCATCAGAGCCTCCATACAGTATGTTAGATACAAGTACAACACAATAAGTTAGGGTGGCATATAATCAGCACTCATAAAGTGTTTGAACAGTATACGATTGTATGAGTAAGGACTGAGAGGAAATACCAGCAGAATGGAAGGAAGGAAGGTTATCTGGTCAAGTTGCCTAAGAAGGGAAATTTACAAAAGTGCACAAATTATAGAGGAATAATGTTACTATCAGTGCCAGGAAAAGTATTAAACAGAATCATCCTTGAGAGATTAAAAGAGTCCATAGACAAGCAACTGAGAGATGAACAAGCAGGTTTTCGACAAAACAGATCCTGTACAGACCAGATAGCCACATTGAGAATAATAGTTGAACAAAGACTGGAATGGAATTCACCGCTATACATCGGATTCGTGGACTATGAAAAGGCATTTGACAGTGTAGACAGAGAATCACTTTGGAAATTGATGAGGCATTTTGGAGTTCCCATGAAGATCATTAACTTAATAAAGAAGACCTATGAAGACATGACATGCAGAGTTCTTCATGAAGGACAACTTACAGAACCGTTTAGGATTAGAACGGGAGTGAGACAGGAATGCCTCGTCTCCATTTCTTTTCTTACTAGCAATAGATTGGGTTATGAAAACATCGACATCACACAACAGAAATGGAATCCAGTGGAACATGACTAAACAGCTTGATGATCTGGATTTTGCAGATGACTTGGCTCTTCTGTCCCATAACCATAATCAGATGCAAGAGAAAATGAAAATTCTCGATGAGAGGTCACAACAAGTGGGCCTGAAAATACACAGGGAAAGGACAAAGATTATGAGAATAAATGCAACAAGGTTGAACTTGAAGAAACACCACTAAAAGATATAGAATCATACACATATCTTGGAAGTAATATTAACAAAGTTGGAGGGACAGACAGTGATATCAAAATAAGAATACAAAAAGCAAGAGGAGCTTTCATTACATTGGGAAACTCCTCCCCGAGGAGCATAGGCCTTCAACAAACACATGCCAAGTCTTCCTGTCCTGTGCCATCCGCTCAAGTTCTTTCCATGTTTTCCTCATCCTTTTCACCTCTGTATCCAGTTCTCTTCTCCATGTGTTTTTTGGTCTACCTCTGCCTCTCTTTCCCTGTGGATTCCAGAACAAGTGCTGCCTTGTAATGCTATCAGCAGGTTTCCTCAATGTGTGTCCTATCCATCGCCAGCGTCTTCTTCTCAGTTCTTGTTCCTCTGGCACTTGCCTGGTTCTTGTCATCAATTCCACATTTGTGACTTTGTCATACCATTTCAGTCCTTCTATTCTACGCCAGCACCCGTTTTTAAAAGTCTGTAGCATTTTAGTTGTTGTTTTTGTTGTTATCCATGTCTCAGAGCCATACAATAGGACTGACTTGACATTTGAGCTGAAGATTCTTATTTTCGTGTTGGACTTGATTTCTCTTGTTCTCCATATTTTTACCACAAAAACTTCAATGCCTGATCTGTCTAGCATATTTTTAATGTGAGGATGGATACTCTTGTTATACCTTACATCAGGGGTCGGCAACCAGTCGATCCCGATCTAATGGTAGATCCCAGTGAATGATTTGGTAGATCCTTGGGTGACTGGGGGGACATTTCGGACTAAACCTCTCACGCTGGCTTTTAAAATCGTGATGTTCCCGGGATCAAAGGTACTTTTTCCACATTCCCAATGAAAACTCTCAAGTTGGCTACTATAATGTATTTGTGAACTGCATGAGATAAGAACGTGATCTTTTCTTTGTAAGGTTCATCACTCTCCTTCCTTTCTCTCTCTCTTCCCCCCCCCCCCTCTCCTTTTAAAATTACACACATAAATATGCGGTAGATCTTTAGATGACTTTCTGGGTTGCTGACCCCAGCCTTACATCAACAATCCAGTTGCTACATATGCTAGCAGAAAGGATCTGAGCTGTATTCTGCACTGGTTGCTGTGTTATCTGCTGTGTCTTCTAGTTATTGGATCACATGGTAATTATTGTTTCTTAATTTCTGAGACATTCCATGTTAAACTGTTGTCTGTAGCTCTGTGTTGTTGTATATCCTCAGAATTTCAACTTTCCTTTGCACTCTTACATAAATAATAGTTATCTGAAGGTGCGGGAAATGATAAGTGGGCAGAGAGAGGACTGTAAATTATAAAGGAGACTGTACATAGCATTCTGAGTTACGCACACGCTTTGCTCGAATTTCAGACTTCACTTTCAGGGAGATGCTGACTGTCATGTGTCACAAATGCAATTTGCTATGATAACTTGAGTCGCATATTTGACAGTAAAAAAAGAAATTAGAGCAAATCATATTTCTTATCACTTTCTTTTGAACTTGCTTCAAAAAAAAAAACTATTCAAATAACTGGGAAATGAGCAGGGCGTATTCTTAAGGTAGTAGTCTACCCACAAAAGATTTAAAAAAATAAAAATACAACAATTTTCATTTTCATGCTTTAAATCATCGTCAACATGTTCTTGTACTAAAAATAATTCATAGAAGCTTAGAGATACTCTGGTATGATAGGAATCAGTGTTTTTCTACACACACCCCCTTGAGTGATTTGCATAGCAACCAATGTTTATAGTTGGTTACCTTGTGAATAATGACCCAACATGAAAGTGCGTAATTGTAAAACTGCGAAATTATAATTATACTGAGGCAACAGGAGAACGATATTTATAACTTTTCCAAGAGGAATCACTCAATGATTTCTTATGAATTTTTCAAAAGTGTGTGTCTAGAAAGCTTTGATCGTAAATTTCAGCATTTGTTACATGCATTGTGCATTTTCACTCACATCAACTCTATTTATTGCTAGACCTAGTTTTATACTGTATAATAGTAGTTAGCAGAGCTTCTTTTGTTCACAATGGGAAATAAGACAAAGTAAGTTCCTTGGAAATCGGTACACCATCAAACCGTTGCCTGAAAATGAGACACCTATTGTCGATAGTGGCGCTATAAAGCCTCTGTGCTCCTCAGCAAAAAAAAATAAAGGTCCAAGAAAGTGAAGGACAAGCTAAAAATGACAACAGAAAGAAATGTGTTTATCCTTATGGATGTAAAACTGCTGTTTGGGTTTTTATGCACTAACTTTAGATGTGACAAATGTTATCAGTACTCACTGACCTGTGGAGATCGTCGAAAGAGACTCGGGATGGCTTTTGTCATGAAATCAGTATCAAGTGCACAAACTGTGTTCGAATGGAATGCCAATTTCAATACTTCTGATGTTTCATCTCCAGCCACTCACAAACACAAAGAAAGTAAATGATGCGAATGGTGGGCATTTGTGCGTTCTATTGGGAAAGGCCACAGTGCATTGCAGAATTTTTCAATATACATGAACACAAGTCAACCCATGGCAAAGAAAGCATACAGGAGAACGCTGCACAGGATCTATTCAGCAAGTAAGGACATTGCAATGGAAAGACCCTAAGAGCACCGAAAAGGGGATTCATAGACACTGCAGCTGCAGTAGAAGGAGACCTTTATTCAACAGGAGCTCGTTAAACTTCATTTTGTGAGTTCTTTTTCTGTTTTTCTTTGATTTCTCGGAATTGTCTTTTCAACATAATTGGTGATCTTTGAAACAAGATATCTCTGGATCTGTACATTCAATTGACATGAAAATTAACACAGTTGGTTGTCATATAATCTTACAGATTCTGACCTAAAATGGATACAATTGAATTCAAAGTTTTAGTTTTATGACCATCATGCATATATAATGAGGCACAAATATCAAACATTCCAGAAATATAAATTTTGAAAATTCATTAAAAATTAACCTTTCTGTTAATCTCTGTCATTTTAGGTCATAATCTCACGCTATATATAATGATTCAATTTGCCAAATTTCAGTCAGATCCTTGTACAAATAACATAGTTATGATGTTTTGAAAAAGGTGTATAATTTATTCACTACGGCGGCCATATTGGATAGCTAATTTGCATAATTAATGAGGTCATTATGTGGACAAAAATTTTAAGTCCATACTAACACTATACCCATGGTTGTTTGATTCTGAAAGGAAAATTTGAGTTTTTTACCCTATCAAGGTAGCCTACTACCTTAAGAGTGGAGTGGATGGATATAAAAATATCAAAAAAAAGATGATTCATCATACTAGGACAAAAGACAAAGAAAATAGCCAACGTTGTGGCCACTAGGCCTTCATCAGGGAAAGGAAAGAAAGTGAGTAGACCACTTGAGAAAATAAATAAAAGATACATAAGAGCTCTCTTATAGATGGGTAGCACCAATTTTTAATTTATTTTCTCAGGTCAGACGAATCACTTTTTTTTTCCAATTATTTGTAATATCCTTCCACCCTGCTTCACAAATTCCTGCAGTCACCCTCACCTTCCCCATTCTTCTTCTTCTTCTTCCTCATTTGCTTTTCAAGGCTGTTTGCATTGCACTATGTTGTGTTCCTTGCAGCCCAGTGCATCCTTCTTCAGCATGCATTTATTTGGGACTGCATCCCTAGCCTTTGGTTTTCCATGACCTCCCTGCAAGGCAGCAGTTGTTTGTCTTCAGAGTTGTCTCTCCTAGCTGTCTTTCCGGACTGACGAGTCTTTCCTGCCCGGGTTTGTGTGAAGTTTTCCTTCTCTTAGGTGGATGTGCAGCCAAGACTATCTTGCTCCTCCTTCAGGCTGATTATCTGCAGGGTTTGTCCATTTGTCTCACATGCTGGTCGGAGGGGGCCCCATAAAGGGGGTTGTTTCCGCGCCCAACATGGGAGCATGCTCCTCCTCCCGAAGGGTTTTATGTAGGGTGCTTCCCATAGTCTATTGTTTTATCCCCTAGACTCGGGGACGAGTTATTCTTACCGGCGGCGCCAGTTATTCGTCAAAGCCATGTGTTTGCACAAGCAGGATCCACTACAAGCACGTACGGTTGGCTTGGTAGACAGGCTATGTATTCGCGCAGGCATTACATTCTATTTAGGAAAGACCTATCTTGTCAACCCTAGCCCGCCCCTGTCCCCCTCCTCATTCTGAAGAGTGTAGTGTTTGCTTTTATTACTTTTTGTTATTTCTTTTGGAGAGCCTTGTTTTATGCTCCGCTGACCCCGTGAACTGCTTGTGTTGTTTTTATTGTATAATTTAGACTGCATACTGAAACCTTGTAGCCTGAACTTGTAATTTCTTCTTACATGAACAGAAATGTCAGAACCCCACCAATGGCTTTACTTTCCTCAGGAACCTTTGATCTCAAAAACCACCTGTATTTATATGATATTGATGTGGACAGCATAAGAAATGCAAAAAAATGACTTACTAATACAGACTGTCATTGAGGTTGGTGGTTTGAATACTGTTAATTATTATTATTTCTGTGCTTCATTAAGAAATTTATCAAGGTTTAAAAGGTACTGGTAGTTCAATACTTGCCATAGGGGAATGAAGGTATTAGAGATGCTACTGCAATAGGTCCAGCATTATAAAAGAGGTGACAATTTCTCTTCCTTTATGCATTTTTATTCCCAAAACTCAAAAGGAGAGTAAGTAACCATTTATATCTGGTGTAGGACTGGAGCGTGAAACCACTTGGGTTTTGAACCTGGAACCTGATAACTTTATTAGTCTACATTAAAACTTGGCTGTGATATTTGTCTTCTGTCTTGTCCTTATGCCTTGAAGCAAGATGTAGCTCATTTGTGACCGATTTTTCATTCGAACATCATCTGTCTTGTATCGCTTGCATCAAAACTCTTACGCCAATAACAAATTAGGATGGTGCTTGTGGATACTATAGCTGCTGAGCATCTTTTCTCGCTCTTTTGCAAGCCAAACACCAAGGTGAAAGACTGCCTTGGTATCCTCTACACTTGTAGAACTGCGTATGGCTTGGATTCCTGGTGGCTAGCTTGTTCTGATCTCAAGTACACCGAAAATGCTGTTGAAATGAAGTTATGAGTGCTCCAATTTCCTCCAGCATTAGGCTGCTGTCAGATATAAATGGGATCTACATACTTGGTTCCAAGCTAGAGAAGGAAGACAAGCGCATGGGACTTGAACTGAGTAAGCTTTATCCCACCAAGACCGATCCATGAGGAGGCTGCTCGAAATAAGCAACTCAGCTAGAAATCAACTAGTTCGCGAGACCACATTGTTTCCTGGACATTCCTTCCCAAGGAGAATTATGACACGACCAAAAACAGAGCCACATTCTCAGTCTCCCCCTCCCTACATCATGGGGGCCCGAAAGGTCCCTATTGTAAGCAATGACCAAAGGCAGCCAAACACAGGTAAAAAAAGCCAGTTGAATCTCGTCTTGGGGTTTCAAGAGTGAGCTTAATCCTCCAAGCTTAGCCCATCTAACTGCTGCATGTGTCTCTATCAACATGTTTAACAACCACACACGGGGAATCCTCTGGACACTTGTAGGTGGAGGAGCGATTCAAGAGCCACACATAGTGTATTAGGCCCCCGTTCTAATTAGCCATGAGAACACCCATGCCCCCACACCTGAGAGTCACAAGTTTTCAGAGTTCCACACCTTAGAATACTGTATTCCTTTAAGCATCTGGTGCTTAGAACTGAGGTGGTCCATATAAAAGATGGGACTCCCAGATATGCTTCCATGCATATCAGAAAATTACATGATAGTCATTATCCGTGCCCTAATATAGCTAACATGATTTTTTTCTTCTCTCCTCTGACATAGAGATAGCAAATATGCCGCGCCACACCATTGGAGTACACAACTCAGAATATCTGGAAAAGAATATCACTATATAGCTCTGTTCTCCTGAGATCGTTTTTATCTAGTTGGGAGATACAAACTGTGAGGATCCCGAAAGATCCTCAAGGTAACCCGCCGTTATATCTTCTGTCTGTATATTTACTAACACACAGTATAGGTTTTTTTATAATTTTTTCATGTACATCTTCTGTCTAATAAATTACGCAGGAAATTATCGAACAGCCAGCAATTTATCAATACATTCACATACAAAAATTCACGCCTACTATCATATAGCTTTGGATGCCAATACATTAACTCGGCGTTGTTTGCAAGGCTGAAAAAGATTACATTTTTCCACGTCAGGCCGAATTCTTGACACTAACTGTCCACATATTATTCCTGACGTCTTAGTCACCATATTGTAGGATAACTCTAGAGACACATAAGTTACCTAAGACCTGAGAGATTTTAAGTACATGAGGTCATTAGAAGGCACAGAGCCACAGAGACTCCATGTCTCTGGTTCACGCTAGTGTTATTGAACTCACTGCAAATCACCCCATTTGGAGTCGCTCCTGTTCCAAAGCTCTTAAAGATCGACCTCATCGTTCTGCATAGCCATAAACAACTTGGTCCCTTACATTCGCACCACGTTGAATCTAATTCTTTCGAGTCCGTCTCTGAAGAGCGGCAAGCGTAACAAAATGCATATGACTGACACACAACCCTCAGCAGACAAATTTTATATACATAGTGTAGACGATACTTCTTAGGTTGTCGGCTCATACGAGCTGACCCTTGATGCCAAATACATGAGACTGACCAACAAAACCTCACCATCATGTTACCAATAACTCTTGCCGCCAGAAACCACTATAGCTGGCACTGCCAACAAGTGCATTGTCTGCTCAAAGCCATCAGAGAGCAAGGTGCTTTTCCCCTGCCAAGGGACACCAGCCTGCCAGCTGATGAGCCGACTTCCATTTCTCCAAAACCGAAAAAAAGCAAAAAAGCGAAAGGAAAGAAAATGCGGAGCGTCCCATGTTCTCTAATAGCCCTCTCTCACTGTCCGTTCAGATTGTTCCTGATCGTTCTATACAGATTTCTCCACTCAACCTCCCACATGCCGTCAACCCCTCAACCTAGTTTTTTGTTGCTTCTTGAAGGGTTACAACCCACGTTTACCAGTGACATTGAATACCAAGACATCTCGCTACTTTCTGCTTTGTCTGGTGTATCAGCTTGATGAGACAGAATTATTTACAACCATTCACGGATGATTGAGGCTGATGACTATGTATGAAAACTGAGCGATCGATGACATAATGACGATCGCAGAATTCTAGACATGAGTCGAATTGATTATGCAAGTGCTGTCGAATTATGTCTCCTGAAGCTTTCCTCAGATCGTGAACTTCTACTGATGCAGTTCTATTATAAATGGTACTAATGGATGGCATCTTATGTTATTATAGCTTGGTGATTATGCGAGTGAACTCAAATACCAACACATTAACCTCTCAGTGTCTGCTCCTCGGCAGCCCCCCAGCTGTAGGTTGGTGATTGAAACGCATCTTGTCGTAGGGTAGAAAGCACTAACTGATTCCTACCATTCCTCGCCAGTACTCCCCTCGCCCCATACTAATTCCTCCCTCATCCATAAGAGAAACAATTCACGACAGTTTTAAACAACAAGTCAATATAAAATATAAATACTTAGGCACTATATAATTCACATCGTGGTGAGTGAAGATGCCCATGGTCACGCATGTCGAAGCAGTGATTTAGAACTCATAGCTAATCAGACCTACATGGCATCAACAATCCCCCCTGCACCGCTCATTCACTATCTAAAATGATAAGCTATTTTACCACATGCCACAATGATGTCTTCTGGCTACTGGATTAAGAAAGCGCTAGTTGGTTCGCTCAGTCGTGTATATAATCAGGAACTTAGGTCCTATCTAATAATGTACGGACCTCGTGCCCCCCCGGATGATGCCCTCCCATGGCGGACAGAGTAACAAGACAAGTATACTCCACAATACTCAAGATAGATAAACCTACACTAGAGACCCACCCACGCCGGGATCCTCCTGCCCGCGCTTATTTCAGAACACCTTTGAGTGAACCAAACGGCTTCCCATTTATCAATCTTAAGCCTTATCGAGTACCTGATATGTGTAATTAAAGTGAAAAGATAAAAAAGGGGTAGATTATTGATGTTATTGATTTAGTAGAAAAAAATTTTCCCATATTGGACGGTGACATGAAAGATAACAAACCCCCCAAGTACACTCGAGACCCATTTAATGAGTCAATACCATAAAGTTGACATGAAACTTCTCCACACGACTGATTATATGGGAAATGGGATACCCCCCCACCCGGTGGTCACCGCTGGTGAGAACCTAGCCTCTTCTGTGTATTTCAGTGTCATGCTGCCATCCACTGGGCCACGCCATATTATGCCTCATATTAAATGAGTAGGCAATAAAACAATATATTAAGGCACTTCACTTTTTTGCACTATTGACCAAAATGCTCAAACTTTAAACTATTATAATCAAACTCAACAAAGTCATGACATTGCTCAACATACATAAATATTATATGAACATTCCTTTTACTAAATCTAAAAAAATCGCAAAGTATCCCCAATATGCTACTTCTCTCTGGAGATAGATATAGGGGTTCTAAAAAGCTATTTCCAAATGCGTGACACAGAAAATACCACGGGGTCTTATCAATGGGACAAAATATAGACCCTCAGAGTTCCATGACCTCCCCGGGCGACGTACTGACATGACCTTTTCCCATGCAAAAAGAAATTCTTAAAAATACATACATTATCAATTTGCTTTTTTAGAATATAGCTTCATGTTATGAAGTCAAACATAAAAATAATTGCTTCACTAGACCGTGCACTAATTCTATTGTTGCTTTTATCTTCCTCATCTGAGCACCTCTAGGGGGGCCTCTATTCACCTTCCTCCCCTGGTCGGCACGCAGGCATGTCTAGTCCCCTTCAAACACTTACAAATACTAAAACAAATTGAAAAAGCGCAGGGAGCACCAAACGCAGCCCCCGGTGGTTCTACCCTTCCTCCACACCCTCCAACAATACCGCAACAAAGCAGTCCTTTTCTGCGACACTCTCCCCTCCACCAGACCAGCCACGCCAATCGCGCCTAGCCCATTCCACATTGACATCCTTCGGATTCGCCCTGATCAAGACTTGCCTCACGCCTTCACTCCCATCCGCTGATCCGCAGTACCACATGAATTGCCTCCCGTGCTTGTCTGCACGCCACTGTAAATCTCGATCTACATTGTATTAATGACTAGAAGCACATATTGCCTTCATTTTCGTTGTATGCTGTCCAACTTTCTTGCATAAATCTGATCACTGCCATTAGAGGTTTCAGCCCAATCTTGAGCCTCAACATCGCCTTTCTTGGGTTGTGTAATTCTGAGGCGAGAGTAGAACCACTCTACAACTCACGGTTACACGCTTCCCTAGTCTAGAAGGGGAACGACTCAAAGTTTAAAAACAAGTAAAGACAATAGGAGGTTTGGCAAGCTTTCTCACATTACTTATGAATATTAACTCTATTTAACTAAGAGGGCATAAAGACTACTATGCACAAACGATGACGGATGAATATATGGATGATATCCAATTTGAGGCAAGTGATAAGCGAGATAGATAGTTAACAAAGTCAATTCACCAAGTCCATATTGCATTGAATGTGACCACACCACTCACATTATTGTGATTGTAAAACATCTGCCATGATAGGGTTTTTCCCGACCCTCGTCATTCAACATCTCCCTCAAGAGTCGTTATCGGATCATGATACTTTTCCTGCCTCAGTAACAATGTGTTGTGCGTGGAGACTGTGTCTGAACAAATTCTAAAATATATGCCCAGCGTAACAATCAACCATGGTTTTCCCGACCTAGCAAAAAGCAGATATGAACGGCCCACAATCGCTTCATGAAGATAAGATATATGAGTTTTTGGCTCAAACTCAACATAACAGTAAACCCTTAATTTCTTCGTTACTTGTCCTGATTACCAGATTATCTTAACTGGAGCTATAAAAGCTACGACATAGGGGGTCACATCTAAAGTGCCAGTTTACAAGTTAGCACTGAAACTAATCAGCCTGCTTCTCTGCCACAGACCCCCTCATTAGTTCAAGCAGGTTCTTTATTCTACGCGCCTCTACTTCCTCTGATGATTCTCACTATGTGGCCCTGTAAAAGGTTTTGCTTATCAACACCATCATGACAGCTTCAACGAAATGACGTGTGAACTCATGTGCCATGCTTGCTAGGTCTGTTTCTCAGTTATTTCACAGGAGCTGCCTCTGCATCAAACAAGGGAGAACACCAAACTGTTGTCCATTTTCAAAGAGTCACGATCTGATGAGCCAGAATTCCAAATTTTGTTGGGGGGGGTGGGGGGGTGGGGGCATGTGCAATATTCACTAGTTTCAACTCATTTTTAATGATAATTTCCACCTCCTAAAGATTTAATCCAAAGTGCTGGGCGTGTAAATAATTTTCCGGCCTATCACACTGACAATTTCTCAATAAAATTTTTGAGTAATTTCTTCCCTTAGATTAGCAATATGTTATCCCGTGATAGAAACATTTTACGCCTTTTGATGCTATAACGTATTGTTAAAGGAGCCAAAAGGCAACAATTGGTACTTCTCGATCCCGAAAATAAGGCCTCGTCGCCCAAAAGGCGCCATGGTACCAAAGTATTTAAGAAAATGCCAAATGGACACCTAAAAAGATGTAAAGAGCAATCAGTATGTCCCTGACAGAGCGCCAATGTGCTAAAGGAAGCTTATATGTCATGCTAAGCAAGAAGCTTATACGTCATGCAAGAAAGAAGCTTAGACGTCAATGCTAGGAAAGAAGCGCATAAATACATCCTGCTAGAAAAAAAGCGTTATACGTCATGCTAGAAAGAAGCTTATACGTCATGCTAGAAAGAAGCTTATGACGTTTCATAGCAAGAAAGAAAAGCCTTATACCGTCACCATGCTAGAAACAAAGCTTATAAGTCATGCTAGAAAAGCGAAGCTTAATACGTTCATGCTAATAAAGAAGCTTATACGTCATGCTAAGACAGAAAGAAACTTATAAACGTTCATGCTTTAGGAAAGAAGCTATTCCACCTTTCTTTGGCGCAATGATTATGAGAAAGAAAAACTGAAATATATCATTAAAACAGGAAAGATTGAAGGAAAAAGATATAGAGGAAGAACAAAATGAGAAGATGCCGGACAGTTTTACATCAAGAACAGAATTGATAAAGTACTGGAGATGGGAAGTTATGGAGAGACATGATCACCTATGCTACTAAGGCATGGGTAACTTGAAGAAGAAAAGCTTAAATAGAGACAACACTTGTTATGTGGAAATGTAAATTCGGAAACACCACAAACATGTAGCGAGCCTAGGGCAATAACTGAGAAAATATTTACAAGCAATTTTACCTTTGTCCTTCCTAACTCCATGATGCCCTGTGATATTCTCACCAGGAGAGTCTCAGGGTGGAAGACAGGGGACTATTGCTTGCTCCCACGGAGCCACGCCCGTAGAGGTTAGACTAATATTGAGGTTTTGCATAGGGCTTGGCAAATCTCATCATGTGACAAATAGGACTTACTATTTCTCCCTCGGGCATGTTCGTTAAGAGTTGACTAATATGAGAATGTTATTTTTGAGACATAGACTTAAATTGTATCTAATCTCAATCATGTGAAGACAGACTAGCTACAGAAAAACCAATGGCGCAGAGAAACAAGAATGCTTTGATGCTGTGAGTTCCCTGTCAAGGGAACCATATTTACCACGTGGTATCCTACCATAGATAAGCAAACCAAGGGAAAATGAAATGAACAATTTATAGAAATGAAGATTTAGCGAGGTGCCAGGAGTTTTTGAGTTGTTTCACTGTGCTTTCTTATTTAATAAGAATACATATACAGGCATTTATCCTTATCCAGAATTCTGTTATTGATACTGGTTTACATATCTTATTAATGTAATTCAAACTTAGTCAACTACTTATTTTTTTATATCTATACACAGAGATTATGACTAAGCAGATGTAGGAGACAAGACAAATGACGGTGTAAGAATTGTATGGGACCCCATGGCATGAACTTAGTCCAGGCTTTGACAGCAAGTGTAACGATGACGACGGACGAAGATTCCGACGGATGTTGATGCGGGATAGTCTGTGATGTTCATGCTTGTTTGAACTTTATTATGAATGATTATTTATATCCTGATGAGGACAAGGACAATATTTTGAGAAACTTAAAACTTCCAGAGGTAGCTCTTTCTCTCAAACGAGCAGCTTCAGTCTTAACAGGCCTCCAAGTTAAGAGATTACAAAATAATGACAGGACTTGAGTGCTGAGTGCAAACCACGCCTGCACGTGCATTACGAGTCCAAGTCCTGTCTAATTTGATTCTAATTTCACAATTGTTCATAATATTTAAATAATAGTTCCTACTCTGTATGTTTCTCCCCATTGAGTTGAATTGGGGTTTATTGAAAACAGGGAAAATGTCGGTGAAAAAAAATCAAGGTACAATATCTAATTCATGTTGGCTACGGTATATCATTTCACATTCTTAACATAATAAAGAGTGGTTCTATTTTAGTTCTATATCAAACACTAATCCCATATCATTGCGCATGTGTATATGTTCTGAAGAATATATTTAATTCAGCACTTGTTATTTATCATATATTAAAAAATTTCGATTACCACTTCATTCTAGAGCCTGCCGGTCTTATTTTTATTTCTTTTTTTTAAATTTTTGTTCAGCTTCCAAAAATGCTATGTATAACGGCCCTGCATATCAATGATCCAGGTTATATATCAGTCCATCATATTCCTTCATGTCTTTGTTCTGAACTTCTAGCGTGTCTCGAGCATTAAAATATTTTTGAGTCCACATCCTGAAGATAAAGGGTGAGACCTACCTAAGAATGCAGTCAGCTTACCAGTAGGAAACCAGTTATAATTGAGAAATAAGTAAACTATCTAGTAATCAGATACCCAGAGTCATGTTCTTATAATATACTAGAAGAAGGATAGATGCATCTCAGAGGTGAATATGTGTATGAATAGCCTAGGGCAAAAAGCAGCGTACCCACAAGATTAAAAGTATTTTGCGATCAGTCGGAAGTAAGATAGTATCTTCTGTGATTGTATATGAGCCAACTTGTTTTATCAGTAGAGTGCGCATTGTAATAGGTTAGGAGCGAATTAGAGAGGGAGAAGATAACTATGTGAGACAAATTAAATAATTCGACTGTTATAGACTTTGATCAGTCAAGTGACGTGCTGCAGGTTGCCAAATGATCAATCCAGGAGCAAAGATTGCTGGAATTTGACATAAAATACGTGTTAAGACTACCAGGAAATTGAACATTTTGAGAAGGATGCAAAACCGTAGCGTAATATTACAACCAATGGCACGGCAACAGGAAACGATCTTCGCTTTCATCACCCTTCAACATTTGAGCTTGCAGTAGAGTACTGAGCAGCCTATGGGGCTTATGATCCAAAGGCTTCTGCCAACAATGAGGCTCCGGATTCTGATAAAAAAACTATAGAAGCCAATATCTAACTCCAATGCGAAAAGTCATGCGAACAGTTAGTTCCAATAACAACAAAGGGTCACACCATGTGAGCAGCTAATAACAAAATAACGGTATACACTCGAGATGAGAGTCCTCCGTCAAGCACCGGCCCTCATGGAGGGAACATCATGAGACCACTAATTCCCTTATATCTCAAACACAACAGTATTGAAGCAGGTCCCCCACCTTGCTCTGAATAGACACACTCCCGTTATCGCAGAAGACGCATGCACGTACTCTGGGGCACCCTAGGAGTTCACCGGCACGCGCGCACCTGCGTCTGTGATGCTGCTCTGACACCACTATCACGACCCTAGCTAGATGGAGCAGATGGCCTGCTAAAGACAAATATGCCGGCCAAACACCGTAATCGGTCCCCAACCAATTGCCTCTAATGGCCGTGTAGAACGGGATCCCTCTAACCTTATGAGAAAAAAATGATGAAGCTAGAGATTATATCTTGACAACTATGGGCAAAGAATTAGAAAGTCAGAAAAAGGAAACACGGGACGACAAAGAGAGGGGTGGGAGACTACTTGACATTGTGATGTCATGCATAGGAAGTTAATAGCCATTGATAAAACAGTAGTACTTTCATGGGAAACGACTGGAAAGTTTTTGTGAGGATTTAGGCATGAATCACCTGTGCGCCACATGAGTGCAGGTGAGGTTAGAACGTTTGAGAAAGAAAGAAGAAGATTGTACAATTAGATATACGCTTGACATTATATTTAAGTAGGGACTGTTGGAGAAAATAGTGCGTCTGAACATGATCTGTAATATGCCGACATTGATGTGATGATTCTGCACTATATGGTTTATAGAGTTTGTCTTCCTTGCTGCCTCTATTATATGTTGTACATTCTTTATTGACTCTTTTGTTTTAAAGATAAAGTTTTTATTAGGAGTGTTCAGGAAATTTCCTAATAGACCCTTCCCACTCTTATCTGCATACGTTATATTTTTAAAAAAAAAATCGCTCTTAGTCTTATTCTGATAATGGTTATGGTAGGTAAACCCAGGAACTGTGGGGATCTACTTTGTTACAAAAGCAACTGAGAGCTCTCTAAAGATATTACACAATCCTTTTATAAATCCAGTTGGGTTATATCTGATCTTTTTCTTTGTATTCATGAAGACATATAAGTAAGATCTTCTCTATGGAAATCTAATTATGCAACCAAAATATTGTGAGGTCTATTTTTTATCTCGGACATAGACTACCTTGCAATTTTGTTAAACTTTTACTTTCTTGACGGAAGACTATCTTAGAGCAAGTCCCATCTAAACAAGTAGTTGTTGAAAAATTCTGAAACTGAAATTATATTAAACGGAGTAGTGTAGTGTAATTTCACTTCAGGAAAAGAGAAATAATCACATTCCATTATTCGTTATACTGGTTCATCACATATAATGTGAATCTAAAGTAAACCAGAATCTTGCTCATCTCTGCGTATTATTTTTCTCGACTGGGTGATACGTGAAAAGTGTTCTATAACTCTTGGAGATTATCACACTTATGAATATTGGGTTTTTTTTAGAGAGGGCTAATCCCAAATAGTAAGCCCTATACAGGCTTAAAGATTGCTTAAGTTTATATTTCCGTCTGTCACCAATGAGCTGATAGTAGTGAGTTGTGTAGTGATAAGTGCCCGTTACCCCCAAATAAAAACGTTAATTTCAATACTCCTTTGTTATTTGGGAACCAGCAATTATCAGACCTCCTGTGTCTAACTTAGCGATCCACTCTTTTGAGAAACTCTCTCTTATTTTCTGCTTCCCACTTCTACCAGTTTACTGTGAGACCTACATTGAACTGGCCAAAACAGACTTGTCTGTTGCTGTGAGACAGTGACTTTATCTTTTTAGTGTTTCTACCTCGTAGCCCTACATAATGCTGATTAGAAAGGTAGATGATAAGAGTAATATTTTTTGGAAGATAAAAATATGAAATGTAATATAACATATCAACGATTGTTTCTCTTGGATTTATTGCGCATATTGAATCTTATATGACTACTAATAGAAGCCGGCCATTTGATATTCCCAGTTTATTGACCTATAGATGGCTGCAACTCTGGGTGATCATTTAAGCATTAATATAAAGGTGTTATAATGTAAGGGTGCCGAATGTACAAAGCATTAATAACATGTAGGATTTGTACAAGAAAAAATGTGCTCTGTAAATGGTATAACAGGGTTGAGGATATGTAGACAGAACTACTGGTAGAGAACGTGGAAGTACAAATGATGCGGTGTATATACGAAAAAAAATATGAACAAAGTAATTTCGGTCAATAATGGGAGGCGTGACAAAACAGACGAAAAGTATAAACAACAAGCCCCATAACGTATGTAGGTCCACATAGAGGCCTACTGTCCATGGAACGGAACAGATGAGAAAAGTTAGTGTCTAGATTAAGTTGTGTTTAGAGCACTATTTACAGCCAGTACTCGTAAAACAACAATCTCAAAGCTAACTACACATAATAAAATTTCGTAGGACACACGTTGAGTGCGGTACTAAATTCCCTAAAGTGAGCGTAGGTCAGACGTCACCAGACCATTTTGTGAAGCTATTCAAAGACCAAAGAGGGCTTGATCAAATATTGGGAAGAGATCAGGTGAGCGAAATTCCGTCAACTCTAGAACACCAATATGCGAGATAAGATTACATACAGCGAACAACATAGCTATATGAGCACACCACAGCAGACACACAATAGATATGAAACATAAAAAGATAACAAACAATTCAAGATTTGTCATAAGCTGATCAATTATAACATAGACGAGAGAACATAATTCATTGGCGGCGAGATGACACAAACACCATCTTATAAAATAAATTATTGTACCCAAGAACGCCAACACCAACAGCTCTGGCTTACACTCAAATAATAACAGCTAGATCAGTTCACTTTAGAGACACAAATCATTGATTAGGACTTCAAAGTAACAGAGCTTATTCATGAGTAATCAAAAAAACTGAAAGAGATAATTACAAAAGAGGTTGTGGGTTTAGTTGAGACAAATATAAGACAAATCAAGAGCTTATGTCGAGCTATTACACGATTTACTGAATATTACGTTTCACCCATTATGCACATTAATAATTATCCAATAACGTCCTAATAACAATTTAGAGTGTGAGCTTTACCTCTTTGCGCAAAGATGCTAAATGGTGTTGCCTAGGTGAACCAAAACACCTTGTATCGTACACGCTCGCACATCTAAAACTATCCCAGTCTATGATTCAAAATCTTTAAACCTGACTCTTTAACTTAGAATGATTAGACGATAGGCAGAAAGTAAGCAGTCGACGGAAAATAGAAACTGTTCAACTCATCCCCCCCTTTCCCTCACCTATACAAATAAAGACTTTTGGAACCTTTATCCATGGTGTGATATTCCTCTAACAACTTATACACTCCCATACTTGGTATTATATTTCTGCTCAATGGTTTACTTATTCTTAGAAATTGTTTATTTCCTTCTTTTATGCGGTTCAACCTTATAAAACACTGATGAGTACATTGTCCATACAGAAGTATAGTAGGGATACTCCAAACCTTACGCACTGGCTTACCGCACAAAATTCTCAATATTGTCTATACTTCAACCAAGGAATTGCAAACTTAGAGCATTAAATAAAACTGGTAACAACAGAAAGCTGTTTTTCTTATTTTTTACATTGGTGCAAAAATAGATTTGAAATATTATGAATGATTTAATGTCGTTTTAAGTGTTTAATAAAAGTATTGTGAGCAAAAAATCATTGGGATATTGTAAGTCCTTTACATACATGAGGAGCGATCCCTGACACAAGCGACAAGATCTCACACGCTTGATGAGTTTAACAACCCATTCTTCAAACACTCGTACCATAATCTAGATACAGCATAGGATCGATACAAAAATGAGAAGGATCCTAAGTAAACACATTCGCTTATGATCTATTTTTATATCATTGCAAAGTTAGCGAACACTCATATCCAGCGTTCATCACTGGATTGAATAGAATAGAGCCTCATCTATTGAGTTCTCATATGAGATACATTATATCTATTAAGAAATGAATACAATAAATTCTAGACGATTATAAGAACTTAGAAAGCTTTGGATTTATTATTACCTAAATCGTACATCAGATTATTAGCCTATATAATTATATAATTCAATTATATTATCTTAATAGTAGTTTCTGCGGACAAAATTAAACTGAGAGCTTATTGATTTATTTCAAAAGTGATCTCTTGTCTCTACTTCTACGCACAAAACAGAGACACATACAAAATCAATATTTCTCTCTCACATTACATGAGCTTCTCAAACACAATGGAAAAATAGTAGAGAAGAACTGTGCACTATTGTGTAAGAAAGCCAATGAGCGCTAGTTACTTCTCTATGTTGTGACTCCATTAGGCCAGCTGATCACCGGGAAGATATTCAAATGTCAGTCAGTGGCCATCAACACCTATGTTGGGCGTGCATGAGTAGGGCAGCAACAAATTAATTAGCGCTGATATAAGACCACTTTGTTTGGTCGGCGTGAATTGGATACTGTACGGCCATATTATACTAATTCAAAACAGTGCCCCACACAGGGTCATTCTTTGAACATCTCATCTTCCACAGTTCATCCGCCAGGTTGGAATTTGGGCGGACCTCTGGTTGAACTTTACGCTTTGCCTTCGTGGGTCCATAGCATAGGCTGTTTTATCTTGTAAATAGGATATCAGGTGTCCCCTTCCTGAGGACGGTGGCGCAACCCCACTACCGGTGTGTCCTGGCCAGCTATGATCCTTGGCATGCCTGGTTACTCCGAATAATCAGTTGCTGGTTGCTAGAGGTATTCGGCCCAACAAAGGATGTGGTAGAATTTTTCTTTAGGCAGATTGTGCGTGGAAGAGAACAATATCGTACATTTTACTGTCTCCGAATACTCTCCCATCATTCCGCACCATAGAGAACACAGAAAGTACAACTGTCACTCATACGAGTCTTAATTTGGTGTTTTGAGTGCTGTTCTGGGAAACTTCCTAAATGTTTGTGTGAGAACTACAAAGTCTGTTCCTCGGCTTTATTCATTCCTAGTTGTATAATATCCTTGCTTGTTCCGTCGTCTGGTGATTTACTAGTCATCCTGAGGTAAGTTTAAAAAAAAAAAAAAAAAAAAATTTGTGTCTCCTGTCTAGAGTTCTAACTTCTTGTTCCTTTATTGTCTTATTTGCTCAAATAGATTGAGCCCCATAAGAGTCTTCAGATCGATGATCGTACCAACCAGCTGAGGCCTACTATAAACTATATTCAGCTTTATAATTGATTCAGCAGATGAATTCCCGTTATCTATTGGTGCATAGGACATATTATAAAAAGAACAACAATAAAGATTGTAAAAATTTGCGATTTTTACAATCTATATAAAGGGAATAACCTATTCAATGTTTACTTATGCACAGAAAATCTCTTAGTATTATTAATTCACGTGTGACCATCTCAAAATAAAAGGGAGCAAAACTCAGATTTTATTATTTCACACTACTAATCTTCCAAAAATGAAAAAGGACAATCATGGAAAGAGTAAAGGCCTAAGGAAGGTCGCATTTGTGCAAAACGTATAACACATAGAACCTGGATAATCACTCAAAGTCCCTGTCATTCCGGTATTTAATTCCATCTTAATAATCCTCTTTGGAGTGATTTTAGCAAGCTATTCATTGTGCCTACGAGACAACATAATTAAAATCTCATCCCAGGAGATGTCTAAGTCCCCAAAACAAATCACCGCATAACTTCTTACATCGAATGGTTATAGAGTCGAAGATAGGTTTCATTACACGTATTAATTTTGTTCTATTTACTCGTGTTTTAAAAAAACCTACATGATGTGCTAATTACACCCTTACAACTTCGTCATAATAAACTAAAGCACATGCGAATACTCTTTGTGTGCGAGTGAAACATCTACGATATGAGAGACTTCCAGTGGCGGTTCTAGAACCTTCCCTAATTAATTACGATGCGAGATTGATTTAAGTGAACGTCAGGACTTAATATCAATCAATTAACACACCTGAGCAACTTGAGTTTAATTTTTATCTATCGGGTGCGACACGCAATTTAGCGGAACTTAAATAGCTAGTCTTTATCTTTACCACTCTGGCTTTGAGAGAACTATGGGTCTTTCAAAATTAGGTATTTTCAGTCTAGTTTAACCGATCGAAACAAAATGGCCGACGTTACCTCTCCTGCTAGTGCCTAGGTCTATAAAATAGAAACAGGCAGTGGGTTTTAACCATTTCTGGTGAGGTGACTTTAGTTCCCTTTTTTAATTAAAAAAAATTAGCAATGGGATATCACAGTTTGGTTGTATTTTGAAGTTTGCACTAACATTACACATGTATTCTCTAGTAGTATCACATTTTTGTGTGTGTGATATAGCTGGAATTCACACATATCATCCTGAACTGCATTTCCTAACTAACTTGGACTTAACCATCTATTGCAAACTTCTCTCCTAGAAAGAATAAGTGTGATATAAAACTTTCATGTGTAATATAACACTGCAGAAACTTCTTATAGTTTTGTATATTTTTTTAATGTTTCAGTGGATTATGTTTACAAATCGTTGGAAAATCGATTTCTTCGGTCTGGCAAAGGTAGATGCCCAGAGTGTGCACACTGAATGTACTAATTACTACTAGAAAAGATTGTATTTTTTAATGTATTTTGAAATGGACTGTTTGCTATAATCATAATACAGATTATTATGGCAGGGCATTTAAAGTTTATGTTCCATGTTAGAGCATAAAAAAATCCTGACAAATTGATGTAATTTTCATTTTTTGTACACTTGTTAAATTTTAATGATTTTGTAAAATTCAATAACAATTAACATTTCATATTTTGCTGCAGATCGCTCTGTTTAGCAATCATCATGTTCAGTGGTATTTTTGTGTTATTAGTATATTGATGTTTGTTTTTATAAAGAGCTAGAATTTCCTGATAATTTGATGTAATTTCTATCACTATTGATAATTGTTGATTTTTTTTATGATTTTTTTAAAAATGACAATGTTTGTTAGTTTTTAACTCCCTTGGTCATTTTTTCTAAATTGGACCTCGAGCCATTTTTATGCTAATAAAATATGGACTTCTTATTCTTTGACATTCATGAAAAAAATTGAGTTTGTTGTCTGTTTACATGAGAGTGTGTTTGCAAAGTTTTGTCAATGTGGATTTGTAAATTTTAAATTTATGACCACTCAAAGTTGGCATTTTGACAAGTTACGCAACTTGCTCAATTTTTCAAACATTCAAAATTGCATAACTTTTTGAACAAATTCACCTATGGCACTAAATTTTGTACCAAAATGATTAGAATAAAAAGACCTACCCATCTACATATGTTTTTAACAGAAATATGTAATTTAAAAATTCAGTTTGGAGTACCTAATAGAATCACAATTCAAAAAGTTAAAACCATTGTCTTCTCATAACCACACTCTTTGGATGAACTTAAGGTCAGGATCACAAAAGCAGTAGCTGGAGAATGTTTTAAACGAGTTTGAAAATCAGATTGAATGATGTGTCACAAAAGGTGGCGGTTAAACATTCTAACTTATTAAATTTATGTTTCTGTATGCCATTTACAATTCACTTCTTTAATGTGTACATTAAAAGTTCTAAAAGGACTTAATAAACACCATGTAGTCTCCATCCGTTTATTATCTAACTCTGAATTACTTACTTACTTAGTCATTCCCCTTCTACCGTGAGGTGTAGAGGTTTGGAAGAGAGAGCGCCAGACTATCCTATCGGCTGTCTTCCTCCTGGCCTGGTTCCATTCTAGTCCTTGGTCCTTCAAAGATTGTCTAATGTTGTCCTCCCAGCGGACTCTGGGTCGTCCTGGGGGTCTGGATCCTTGGCTCTTTGTTTCCCATGCTTGTCGTGGTAGCCGGTCGTCTTCCATTCTGCAGACATGGCCAAACCATCTTAATTGGGACTGTTCTACTTGGGTCTGCAGGGGGTAGGATTTAAGGCCTTGACGTATCGTCTGGTTGCGTACCATGTCTCTTCTTGTTACTTCAACCACCTTCCTCAGATACCTCATTTCTGAGGTTTGGATCTGGCTTTTATGGGTTGTAGTCATTGCCCATGACTCACATCCATATGTCAAGACTGGGACATAGGTGGAGCGGTACACAGCCATCTTCGTTTTCTTACCAACCTCTCTCTTGCTGAGGAATCCTCGATTTATGGCCTGAAAAAAGTCTCCCAGCTGCTGCTTTTCGAGTGGCCAACTCTTCTTTGATGCCTTCCTTTCGGTCTATAATAGCTCCGAGGTATTTAAAGTGGTCGACCTGCTCCAGGACCTGTTCTCCCAGCTTAATCTGATGTCTTCTTTCTTCTCGTGATATCACCATGGATTTTGTTTTAGAGCTGCTTATGACCATCCCTCTCTTCTCCAGCTCTTCCTTCCAGACTTGCAGGTTGGATTGGAGATGTGCCTCTGATTTAGCAATCAGGGCGACATCATCAGCAAATGCCAGCTCCGAAATATAGACCTGTCTCATCTACCAGTACCCCACTGAATACTTTCTTGTTTTCTCCTTACATGCCTTGATGACATCGTCCATAAGGAGTATGAAGAGGTAAGGTGATAGGATATCACCTTGTCTTACACCAGTGGTGGTCCTGAACTCTTCTGACTGACTTATGGTTTGCTGTCCTCACATAATTTCTGCAAGACTTGTAGAAGCTCTGTATAGCATGAATCAGAGGTGCTGGAATATTCTTCCTTGCCAAACAGTCCCAAAGTTTGCTCCAGGGGACCCTGTCAAAAACCTTTTCCAGATCTATGAAACAAAGATGCATCTCACTCTTATATTCAAGGGCCTTTTCACTCAGCTGTCTGAGTGTGAAGATTAGGTCTTGATAACTCTGAATTGCCAGATAAAATATTTCAGATAGTGTTCACGCTTGTGCGTGTATTATATTTCTTTACAGTGTTGTTTTTTTTTCATTGCAGTAATATTGTTTTATAATGGAATGGCGACTAGATCGAGTTTGGAGCAAAGAAAGATTGCATTTTACAATCGTTAACGTTTTTCAAATATAAAAGTACTCTCATATAAGTGTTAACATTTTTTTGAGTCACCTTGTATAATATCACCAAGTTACTTTTGTATATGACGTATATATTTAGAGGGATTTGAATTATGCAAAGAATTTTTGTATGCGTTTGTTGCATAATCAACTTAGATATTTTTAAAGACTTTTTAGATGATGTATCGTGCACTCATTATACTTTGGATGATGGAAGTTATAAGCTTTAATATGTTTATTAGTCACATTACTGACACCAGAACAGAGAAGGAAATTGTCCTCTGTCCACACAGTCCAAGGAAAATTCTCCGAATCTTTTGGCCGAATACCATCACCAATCAAGAACTGCTTACTCGGAGCAACCAAGAGGACCAGCATCTTCTTCTCAGTTCTTGTTCCACTGGTACTTGTCATCATTTCCACATTCTTCTTTGATCCTTAGCACATACTTTATCATTTCCAGCAATTTAGGAGGGCAGCCTATTTTCAGGAGGATTTTGAAGAGTACATCTCAGTACTAACCAGGTCAAATGCTTTTGTGAGGTCTATAAAGGCAATATATATACTGAAGCACATTAAAAACTCACCACTATTATATATACTGATGCCGAGAAGCTGGGAAAAAAAGTGTGGGAATGGATTTTCCCCGTGTTTGTCATGAGGTAGAGAGAGCGAATGGCTGCTGGAATGAAAAGTGCATGATTCAACCCATGGGTTTGTGTACAGGCTACATGAAAACAATGAAAGTTACATGTGCAACACGATTCCCAACAGCTATGACCCTGAAAATGTGTACGCGTTGTGGCAGTATAAAGTTAGTTGCTTATCCTTTACAGGACGTGGCAATCAACCCCAGCTTTTATTGGCTGTTTGTGATTTTTCTAGGCAATTTTTACGTTCAGTAGTTTGCCATTGCTTTCTGAACGGTACGGCGCTTATACCATTGTTAAAAATCCACACAAAGCGATCTGCCACCAAACCGCCTGCAGCAGGTTTCGAACCTGGTATATCTGGATTATGAAACTGCGTTCATATCCATTAGGCCACAGTATACTCGGTATAAAAAGGCCGTTGAGACAAAACACCCAGTACATGTGCTTGAAATGCCACGACTATCTGAAAATGACCGCCAACGAGCCATTGATATGTTGGAGACCGGAATGAGCTCGCGGGCCATTGCCAGAAGGATGAATTGCCACCACAGCACTATTGTACGTCTCAATGAACATTACGGAACCACTGGCAGTGCCCGGGATAGACTTCGGAGTGGCCAACCACGAGTTACTACCCCTGCGCAAGATCGTCATATTGTGCTGAGTCACCTAAGGAATCGTTCTCTCCCGGCAAATCAAACAGCAAGAGCAATAGTGGGTAGACGTGGGCAAGTCTCTCGAATGACAGTCATACGACGACTCAGAGATACAGGCCTTACTGCAAGACGACCTTATGTTGGGCAAAACTTGACTCACAGACATCGTCAGCAGCGCCTGCAATGGGCAGAGCAACATGTCAGATGGACTAGACTGCAGTGGAATGCTGTCCTATTCACAGACGAGAGCAGATTCAACATATCCTTTGCTGATGGACGTATGCGGATTTGGCGACGATGTGGAGAGTGCTTTGCAGATTGCTGTGTTCGTCAGCACAACCGATTTGGAGGTGGCAGTATTCACATTTGGGGAGGATTCAGTTTTCACCATCGCTTGCCTCTTCACGTATTCCGTGGAAAGTTAATGCTGTGACATATCGAGATGAGGTTCTGTATGCATTGGTTGCTCCTGCGTTCACAAATTATCCAGACTTGCAGCTTCTCCAGCAGGATAACACACGTGCGCACACCGCATGCATTACGCAGCAATATCTACAGCAGCAGAACATTGTGATGATTGATTGGCCTGCCCTATCACCAGACATGTCCCCTATAGAACATCTGTGGGATGAGCTTGGACGCAGAGTCTACAGGCAAGGTTCTCCAGCTAATCTGCAACAGCTCGAAGCTGCTCTTACACGTGAATGGGACTTGATTCCCCGGAATTTCCTTCAGAGACTTGTGCGGTCCATGCGGAGCTGCTGCCAAGCTTGTTTGCAAGCACACGGTGGACATACCAGATACTGAGGATAGTGTGAATGAATTTTTTTATTGATTGCATTTTTAGTTTTCTCCCTTGCCTGCACAGAATGCAATGAATTTCATAACAATCAAATGTACAAATTAATGACCAGCATGGATTCATAGGAAAATGAATAAAAATTCCAAATATGTAAACACTTATATTTACATTTCACACTCTGTTCCTGGATTATACAGGTGGTGCGTTTTTAATGTGCTTCAGTATATATATATATATGTGTGTATGTATATACATAAGTGTATGTATATACATATGTATATACGTGCGTGTGTGTATAATAGTACATGTAATTCTCTATATGTTGAGATGTTAATTATTGCCTACAAATGATTTTTATGAAATATGGACAGTATCTTTAAAAAAAATTTCATTTTCACATTTTTTACTTCCCCTGCGACAAATTGGCCTCTGGACACTTTTTAAAATATAAACGAACCAACAGGTGTTCAAATCCTCTGAAAAACATTGGGATGTATCTGTGTAGTATGCAGATTAATGTGTACAAATGTAAAGCTTGTATCTTTTATACTTTTTGAATATGATGTGAAAATTGACATTCATGTAAACAACATTTTTCGGTAATGTGTTTTGCAGATTTGCAATTTCTGGTCTCAAAGATGTTGTTAATTATTCATGATGTAGCCCTATTGTTTTCATTGTGTGATCAGTATATTGCAGACTGTGCTGTTTGTCAGAAAAGGTTGTATAACATAATATTTAAGATGACGGGAGTGCTCTAAAGTTGGTGTGATGTAGTTTTTTCAACTTTTAAAAATGCCGTAACTTTTTTATTTGTTGTCCAATTTTAAAAAATAAAGTACCAAATTTCATGGTTTCTCAAGGGCTTCCAAACTGCATTGTTTTCTCTTGTGTTTCTGTGCAAACAAAAATCACTTTGTGGTACCTCTCTGAATTAGCAGACATATGTTTGTTTCTATTTTGCTTTTATTCCCACTCCACTTTAGTGTAGCCTATAGCGATTTTGTTATCTCCACTCTTTCTTTGCAGTAGAAGCAAGAGATCTGTACTTCACGTGAGAAGACATACTTTGCCTTCCTTCTTGTTAGTTGGGCTGTTTTAAGCTGATATATTTCGCAGGATTAAACAAATCCTGCCCAGTCAAAGACATTGGTGACAACAGTCAACATGGAACATCAGAAGTTTCTGTACACTTTTCATTTACCTTTACTGTAATTAAGGTAACCAACGACAACTTGGCAGAGAACAGTGGAGGTTGAAATGCAAATCATGAACCAGAGTTGGGTCATGGCATGAAGAATGGCCACTGACAGAGCTAAATGGGCAGTTTGTTGCTGCTCTGCAAGACGCCACTAGGCGTGATGGCTACCAACTGCTTTGTCAGTCAGGGGCTAAGGATCGAAGAAGAATGTGGAAATGATGACAAGTACCAGTGGAACAAGAACTGAGAAGATGCTGGTGATGGATTTGAACATACACTGAGGAAATCTATTCATAGCATTATCAGAGAGTACTTGTTTCTATTCATAGCATTATCAGAGAGTACTTGTTCTGGAATCTCCAGGGTACAAGAAGTAGAGGCAGAAGAACACATGGAGAAGAGAACAGGAAATAAGGAAGACATGGCAAGACCTTGAACTGGTGGTACGTGACAGGACTTTGCATGTTTGTCGAAGGCATATGCCCCTTAGGGAGCTAAAGCATATAGATTTTCCCCCAAGGAGAGGGGAAAACCTGAATTGTTCGTAACAGTTATCTAAGTTATAACAATGGTGCAAGAAGTTTATGGGTAGGAATCTGTAACATAAATACACGGCCAGGAATCTGTTATAGTCCGTTCGGAAATTCGTGCCCACACATTGAACGTTGTAACTTTGCAACCCCTTGACGGATGTTATTGAAATTTGCTACATGCCCTACTGATATCAGTGAAGTTATTAATATATTTTTTGCCCTTATAAAACTCATGTCATGTTCGAATTTTCTTCTTTAAGTTATATAAAAAAACTCTTACCGTTGTCTGGGTTAATTTTTATTAGTTCTACAGGAAAGTTACAAGATCCGTTCAAAAAATGCGCACTTAATTTTTGTTGCAGCACAGCACAAGCGATGAAATGTGCTATTCAATATTTTTGTTTGTTTGAATTAGTGCAGTGACTACATGTCCGCACCAGTGCACACCTATTGTACACAGTCGCGAGTAATTATTTCAGCGGCGTATGCTAATTGCAATGAGTTGGCTGCAACGAAACAAAACGACACCAGCGTATAATTTATTAATAAACTAAACTGCATAATTATGAAAAGCGCAATGAATCTGAAATGCAAATTTATCACTTTGCAGAAGGTAACTGTTACGAGGGAAGGTCAAAAAGTAATGCCTCCTATTTTTTAATGTATGTAAATACTGCATCGGTGTGCAATTTGTAAATTTAGCAGGATTCCTCAAACACTCTTCTGCACTGTATAGCATTACCAACCTGTTTCAGTAACAGGTGGCACCACTGTAACAGTTTAAAAATGGCTGCCAAAGACGTTCGGTTAAAACAACGTTATGTCATAGAATTCCTCAATGCTGAAGGCGAGACCCCAATTCGCATCCACGAACGTTTGAAGAATGTTTATGGAGATTCAACAGTGGATGTTAGCACTGTCCGACGTTGGGTACATCGTTGTGACGAAGCTGAAGTAGGTCAATCCTCAATGGCTGACGCAAAGCGGACTTGGCCTACTTCAGCTTCGTCACAACGATGTACCCAACGTCGGACAGTGCTAACATCCACTGTTGAATCTCCATAAACATTCTTCAAACGTTCGTGGATGCGAATTGGGGTCTCGCCTTCAGCATTGAGGAATTCTATGACCGAACGTCTTTGGCAGCCATTTTTAAACTGTTACAGTGGTGCCACCTGTTACTGAAACAGGTTGGTAATGCTATACAGTGCAGAAGAGTGTTTGAGGAATCCTGCTAAATTTACAAATTGCACACCGATGCAGTATTTACATACATAAAAAATAGGAGGCATTACTTTTTGACCTTCCCTCGTAACAGTTACCTTCTGCAAAGTGATAAATTTGCATTTCAGATTCATTGCGCTTTTCATAATTATGCAGTTTAGTTTATTAATAAATTATACGCTGGTGTCGTTTTGTTTCGTTGCAGCCAACTCATTGCAATTAGCATACGCCGCTGAAATAATTACTCGCGACTGTGTACAATAGGTGTGCACTGGTGCGGACATGTAGTCACTGCACTAATTCAAACAAACAAAAATATTGAATAGCACATTTCATCGCTTGTGCTGTGCTGCAACAAAAATTAAGTGCGCATTTTTTGAACGGATCTTGTAACTTTCCTGTAGAACTAATAAAAATTAACCCAGACAACGGTAAGAGTTTTTTTATATAACTTAAAGAAGAAAATTCGAACATGACATGAGTTTTATAAGGGCAAAAAATATATTAATAACTTAGTAAAGGCAAGTGTCCAGAACATCATTAAAGACCTGGGTTATTCAAAAGTTTGTGCACGGTGGGTACCCAGAATATTGTCAGACAGACAACATCGCCGACAAGAAAGAAGTTCAAAAGTTCACCATCTGTAGGGAAAGTTATGGCCTCCGTGTTTTTGGGATGAGAAGGGTGTGATTCTTCTCGACTTCTTGGAACAGGGAAACACGGTGAATGCAGACCGTTACATTGAAACTTTGAAGAAGCTTAGAGGTCGTCTTCAGCGACTTTACCCATTAAAAGATCAGAGAACTGCACTACTGTTGCACGATAATGCCACGCCACACACCGCTAAACGCACCATTGATGCGATTGCAGAATTTGGCTGGACATTATTACCACATCCCCCTTACAGTCCCGATCTTGCACCTTCTGACTTCCATCTGTTTGGACCACTGAAAGAAGATCTTCGCGGACATCACTTTGAGAACACCGAGACCCTTAAACGCGCCGTACACCAGTGGTTTAGGAAAAAGGACACACATTTTTACCGTGCGGGGATACATGCCCCTGTGAGAAGATGGACAAAAACTGTAACAAATAACGGAGACTACACTGAGAAATAAATTTTTGAAGTTCAGACTTGGGGCTACATTTCAATGTGAATTTTATCTGTTTTCTTGCCAATTGAATGAAATTAAAAATTACGAGGCATTACTTTTTGACCGTCCCTCGTATATTGTACAGGCATTTTCGCAGAGAGGCTAAAATGAATTGTTTATACCACGACATCCAAGAACCAGGTAGGAGAACACGAAAGGCCCTGGGTGTGGATAGAAGATCTTTTCGACGTTGGATACAACAGGACGGTGATTGTACAGAGGCTGCGGTTAAGCAAGGAAGGAAGAAAAAAAAATGATGATTTTGACAAGGATGTAATTAGACATTTGATTTTGAAGATGTTTAATGCCAATCAACTTGTTACTCTCCGCATGCTGAAAAGTCGGCTGCAAGCAGAATGCGATATTAACGTCTCAAAAACAACTCTTTGGCAACTTGTCAGAAGTGTCGGCTTCACTTTTAGAAAAACGTCTGGCGGAAGGAATTTTTTTTGTGAAAAACCACATCTGGTTGCAGCTCGAAGCAAATACCTTAGGCAGATTCGTGAGAGAAGGCAAGACGGCTATGATATAGTGTATTTGGACGAATCTTGGGTTAATGCTCATCATACGAACGAGAAAGACTGGCAATCTGTTGACGGAGACCATAGAAGGAAAATTCCCAGCAGCAAAGGTCAATGCATTATATTAGCACATGCTGCCAGCAGACAGAATGGGCTTGTCCGTGATGCAGAGCTTATTTTTCTATCAAAGTCTGTAGATGGTAGGGACTACCACAGTGAAATGAATGGGCAAATTTTTCGAGATTGGATAGTGAATACACTCCTCCCGACTCTAGATAGGCCGTCTTGCCTGGTGATGGATAATGCATCCTATCATAATGTTCTAGCGCAGGAGGATAAAGCACGAAAGACGAAATCAGGAGGTGGCTTGTGAATGAAAATATCTTCGCTGACAACAGCTATTTAAAACCAGAGTTGTTGCAGCTTGTGAGACAGAGGAATAAGACAAAAGTGTATCTGATTGATAAAATCATCCAAGAGCAGGGTCATGTTTCTCTTCGACTCCCACCTTACCATTCTCACCTTAACCCAATAGAGCTGGTTTGGGCTAGAGTTAAAGGGCAAGTGGCCGCCCAGAACACCACTTTTAAAATGTGCGATGTTAAAGACATGACTCGTGAGGCCCTTTCACGAATAGACACAGAGTACTGGGCTAAATGTGAAGAACATGTGCTACAGGAAGAAGAAGATTACTGGCAGCGAGATGGCTTGCAGTTTATCCAACCAATAACTGTTGTGAACTTATTGGAGTCGTCCGATTCGGAATGAGGCACGTCGATCGCATTCCTACATTTGTGATAAACTAATTTCATATGCCAATCTATAATAACACATTGTCGCATGAAAATATAATTAATAGTAGGTAAAGCTTGACAGCTGTATAGGCGTGATGGACAATAGTGCACACGGATGTGTGATAGTGGTGCGCAAGAGAGATAGGCAGAAGGCACAGGCTGAGTCAGTGAGTTCTTCACTAAGAAAACCACACACACAGCTCTTCTTGTTTTCTCTGGCGACAATATTACTCTTTTGCACACACTGTGTCACTCACAAATAATAGGGTAAAGGAGTAAAGGTAGATTGAGGATTTGGTAGTCTGAACTGAACGAACAATCCTATCGAGGTTAACTCAATTTATTTCAATTTAGAAATGTAAATAAATCAATAAAGATTTTACAGCAAGAAATAATAAAGATTATCACGAGAAAAACAAACTCACAACAATTTGATGATTTTTAAAGAAGAAAAAAAAAATTATTACACAAATAGTGAAAACAAGGATTATGAATGAATTGTGTTAGTAAAGTTCCCGGCAGGCCTGATAGGCTTTTGCTGGAAAATATGTGAAATACTGTTTGTGTGTAAATGAATGTTTGTTCCTTTGTTCCTTTGGTGTGAATGTTGGAAACAACTTATATCCTGGGGTTCTCTTGGAAAAATATATCGTAATCCAATGCTTGAAATTAACTTCACTGTTCGAATAAGGTATCCACAAAGGGCACAGAATCTGAACACGATTTTTATAAATCCAAGAAAGGTGTAACGTATCCACAGTTTATGCGATATCCACAGATAACTAATTTGCTTACAAAGGTGGGATGGAGGGTTAAAATGGGTGGAGTATGGTAGGGTGAGGTTTGGTGTTGAGAATGTTTGAAATACTTGAAATAATTGAAGGGAATTATTGTGACTGGTGGACGAGGACTATATGGCCACTGGCCAAAGGTAACCTCTTTTCAGCAATACGAGACAAGACTTGCACTGCGTAAATCTGTTAGACAAAACAAAAATACATGTGTAACTACTCTTCTGCTGCAACATGCAGATTACAACAGAAACAATTTAAGCAGTGTCCAGCGTCGGCATGTTGATATCCATGCATGCGTCTCGTTCCTAAAATAGGTCAGTCCATTTTTAAACATTCCTGTCTGCTGTGAATGAATTAGCGGGCCAGTCCAGGTACATACACAATAACAAGACTTGCTTCCTCCCCTGTCAGACAAAGTTACATGAGGGTCCGCTAGAGAATCCTCCTGTGCTTTCCACCGTTCATTCCTTCCAGCATTCATAATAATATGCTCATACATTAATGTTACAAACATTGAAAAGTAAAATGATCATTGAAATTATGAATGATACAAACATTGTAACATAACATCGCTTTAAAATACAAGCAGTGAAAATAAATGAATTTTTGTAAGCATTTATGATACATACATGATAAAGGAAACCCGTTTTATATAATACACTTAGACTTTCACCATGATAGTAATATATTTCATTAGACTTTCACCATGATAGTAATATATTTCATATCTATATATTTGAGCTAATTTCCTATATACTGGAAAAGCAAATACATACCCGCTCCGGAATTTTATATTCTGTAAGTTAAACTAGAGGGCACTTTGTTTGTTTAACTCAAGTCTCCCTATGCACAGTTTTACTTTACAAGACTAAGAAATGCATCTTTCTCTTCCAGTATGCTTATCACCAAGTGAAGTCTAAAAAAACTAGTTTCTTAAAGAAAGAATTAATTTCGATTTACCCGCTACATTTTTTAAAGTTCCCACGATAGCCAAAAGTATTGCCGCAAATTAGTTTGCATATTGAATGTCACTTGTACGTGCTGTGGTTTCCGAGCTCAAAGTATTAACAATGAGGAAGAAGACAGGCCATAAATTTCTAGACAGCCGAGTCTGGAAAATCCTAACAGATGTGAACGGGTTAACCGAAGCTTCACCTGAGTTAAGGTGCGTGAGAAAAAGTTTTTTTTTCAGAAACTTAGGGTAGACAGAAAATAAAGCAATATACAGGATGGACAGAAAATTTCAAATAGGCAAATTATCTTCACTCTGCGACACACATAAACAATTACGATTCGTCATAGCTTCCTGATGATTTACTGCTATCATGGTTCATTATCAGAACATCATTCCTCGTATCAAAATCACGTGAACAACCAATCACACATTTAGGACACGCCTTTGAACTGTCTTGTCGCACAAATGTTGTGATTTACTGTAAGAATTAATGTTACGGGCAGATTTAGGCAAATGTTCCAAGAAGATCAAAGAAAATCGCCGTTTTGCAAATTTCGCGACAGCTGTGGATGTAATGATCGCAAAATCTTAACTGCATGGAAAATCTAAGACTGCATGCAAAAATTCATGTCCATACAACAAACAGTTTTGGAGAAAATTGACGCTTTCTGTGGGCACGAATTTCCGAACGGACTATAATAGCCCCTTCAGTCATAACCGACAATGGGAATGCACCCCATGAGGTGATAGCCCGTGGCTGCATTTTTTTCTGGTGTTCTTTTTTGGCGTGTTCTTTTCTCTTCTGCTTGTTGTTAGAGCTTCTTTTTGCCCAATGTGAGGTGGCAAGGCAGAAGTGTCATCTCCAGGGCACAATCTTGGGCACAGTCATATGGAGATCAAACTGTTGCCCATGCAGCATTAGCTTATACAGTTTGGTTACCAGCACTGTCGCAGGAGTTGCCAGAATGTAGAATCAGTATTAGACTGTCTTAGGGACTCCGAATTTATCCTCAGGGTTTACACCCGAAGCCTTTCCCTTAAATGGATATTCCCGCAAGGCAGCGGAGGTTTGAAATCAGAGTTTTACCTTCTCCTAGATAGGCTACCAACCAAGGATCATGAGCCCTATCTAGCCCGAAGCTGCTGGTTTTAAGACACCAGTGGCTTGCCTTCGCCCCCTTCTGTCAGTAGAAACAGTTGTGCCGGGCTCAAACTGAGCCATACTTGAAGGCCAGGAGCCGGACTTGGTTGTCAGAGGCTATTTGAGGCTCATGCTTTAGATGCATTTATCTGCAGTGGGAGCATACCTCCACTACAACTCCCGGCTATGACAACCTTTGGAACCCAGGAATCTGTTACACAGAAATCAATGATATAGCAAGTACACAGGCATAAATCAATGACAAAACAAATACAGGATGGCGCCGAGCCGACTGATATATTTCAAAAGGTCATAAATAATTGAATTCAAAACAGGAGAAATTATTTAAACCACCTATCAATAGATTAAAACATGCCATTTAATATCATATGCTTACAAACTTATTTCTTGACAATTATATCGGAGAAATGGCCTCCCATTTCATTTTTGCAAGCGTTTCTGGAAGTTGCCGTACTCGCGTCTCCATAGGTCCTCATCAATGGCCACAACCTCGTCAACATAGCGATGGTGCGATGCAGCACAGTCCAACGATCCATTGTGACTGAGTCAGTATAAAATGGCGTCTTTTCCTATTTCCACTGCCACCTCACCGTCAATTCAAATTTAAAACATGTCAGTCGGCTAGGTGCCACCCTGTACATATAAAAGAATCAGTGATACAGCAAGTACATAAAACTCGAGATAGATCTTCCAGCAGCTTTACATGTGAGAGTGATAATGGAAAGCCCCATGTATTCCCGGAGATCTCTGAAGAGACAAAGGTAAAGTAGACTACTGCACCCTCAGACATATTGTACCAGGCGACTATGAGGTTGTACATGAGGCTGACAACCTCATCATGTTAAACAAATTGCCACAGAAACCACGGTTGCTAGAGCATTGAAAGTTTGGTGCAAGCTTCCTGCAAAGGGCCCAGCTGGCTCCATGCTCTGAAGGAAAATGATGATGATATTGGAAAGAAAATGTGATGCATTATCACAGGGGATCCTGTTACACACCCGTTGAGGCATATCGGGAATATGGTGTTAGGCCCATATTTTTTCGACCATCGGCACACTAGGGGTGATGTGGTCAGCATCACGTTGGTCGCCTGAACCTTCCCAGAGTTGCTCTGGTACCCAATTCATGATGCTTGGTCGACCCCGGAGCCGTTTGCGGTCTAAAAAATCCCACCTCAACTGGGGAACGAACCATGGACCATCGAGCTAGGAAGCCAGTGCACTAACCACTGTGCTATTGCGGCTCCCCATTATCACAGAATAAGGTTTATTCTCTGTGTCAACTTTCAAGAAAATACTTAAAAACAATGATCTGGGATGAAAATATCCATCTTGATATTGTGGTACACATTTCAGCTTCTTTGCATATAAATTTCATAAATCCCAACTAAGATAGATGTTCATTTAAAATGTAACAAAAAATTATGAATCATTCACTCATTATTATTGATTTTACACCTGTCTAGTATTTCCTCAAGAATTTGACATTTGAGCCATAAGTTTTCAAACCAAATTACTTACTTTTTCCATCTACTACTGTCGGGAAGTGCAGTAGGTAGCTGAAGATTTCACTTTTAATAAATTTGTCAATACTTTGAAGGCATTAGAAGAGGGGTCATCAACCTAGGAGCTGTGGGGATCTACTTTAGAATCACCGAGCTCTCTAAAGATCTACCTTGATCAAATCATGTCTGCTTTAAGAGATTCTGGAATAAGATCCAGCCTGTATGTAACTTTAATCTCTGCCACAGGATTTCCTTCATGCAATCACATTGATAGAGTGGTGGGCAATTAAAATTATTTTTTTTACCCAATTTTAACTTTCCTTCAAAGAAAATATCGTTTTCTATCTTATGCAGTTCACAAATAAATTTTATATTACTAAGTTAGCTTGCGGTTTTTTCATTTGGAAGTACCTTTAAACCTGGGGGACATCGCACTTTTTAAGGGCCAGCAGAAGAGGGCTAGTCTGAAATTTACCCAAGTTAAAATTTCTTTTTCCCTCTCCGTCACCTAGAGATCTACCAAATGATGCATTGGGGGACCTTCCGGTAGATTAAGGCTGACCGGTTGCTGACCCTTGCTTTAGAATATCTTTCTTGAAAAATCAGTATCTGAACACAAGCCTTAATTTTTATATTTTTTAAGGAGGCATCAATAATGTTCACAAATGCAGTGTAAAAAAATATCAAATCATTTTCCTTTAAATTAAAGGGAAAAAAAAAGCAAATCACACAGTTTGCAATCAACACAGTTTAATAAAACAACAAAGGCATAGTCTGTTTTTTAATTCTCTTCAACTTTATGGACAAAGAATATAATAAATGTCAGTTTTAATTATCAAATAAATTTTTTAAAAAGTCCTCCTTCCTTATCTTGAAAGGTTTGCCCTGTTTAAAGCTGGGTGGACATTTTATATTTTTTAAATGAGGCTTAATATATTTCCCTTTATCAACCACCAGTTATGTCTTGCTCTCCACCTTAAGTTGCTTAGGCAACAAGTAATTTTAGTCACAAATGTCTGTCACCAAGCTATGTGAACAACTGGCTCTTGTGAGTGTTTGGCAAGCAGCAATAAAATGACACAGGGTGTGTATAAATGGTCAATATGCTTCTGACAAGCAAGTGAAGGGGCTGCTTCAATTTCGGATGAATATGCCACATTAATTTCAAATAAACACTTGTCAACAAAAACTAGAATCAGTGAGGAGCTTGTCAGGACAATATTTCTATATTACAAAGTACAAATAACACCAAGAGTTTTTTTTTAAATTTCTTAATTTTCACCAATTAATTGTGAACAATAATATGAACAATATTAAAAATACACCCACAATATAAGACACAGCACTGTTTAGTGAGACTACACAATTAACAAATGAAAAAAAAAACATTTTTCCAAGAATAAATCTGTCATCTGAAGGTCTAATGTTAGTAACCATGAGAACCCCATTAGTGGAAGTAGCCACCTTGATTAAACTGACCTTCAGCGTGGGATCTCTGCTGTCCTTGATTAAACTGACCTTCCGCGTGGGGTCTCTGCTGTCTGTGATTAAAATGACCTTCAAAATGAGGTCTCTCATGAGATGCTGTCCTTGATTAAACTGACCTTCACCGTGAGATCGCTGCTGTCCTTGATTAAACTGACCTTCACCGTGAGGTCTGCTGTCCTTGATTAAACTGACCTTCACCGTGAGGTCTTTGCTGTCCTTGATTAAACTGACCTTCAATGTGAGGTCTCTGCTGTCCTTGATTAAACTGACCTTCAATGTGAGGTCTCTGTAGTTTTTTTTTTGGAAGTGATTTCATTACGTATTAATTTGTTTTCTTGTTTAAAAACTACATTGAGTGCTTTAATTACGATCGTCAGATAACGACATGAACTGGGTGACATCAGTGTTGCGCGTTCTAAACCTTCCCTATTTAATTAGACGAGTTATTAAGTGATGATACTTATTAAACCAACTAGCTCTTGAGTTTTTATTAGTGCCCCTAGATCTATAGAGAGTTACGCCAACTATGTCAGAATCGAAAACGAGGTTTAAAAATTTTTTGAGCGACGTAGACGCCATTGTTCGGCTGGACAATACCAGTCTGCTAGTAGCGAGAATAAGCATCGAGTAAGATGTTTGTTTTTTTTTTTTTTTTTAGTTAATCCCTTAAATTAATGAAGATAAATAGCCCGTTCAACCTCTGATGGGTTATAATTAGGATATATATTCTTTTCAATTCCAAAATAAATGAACAACAACCGATATGAGGAAAGTGGCATTACATTTTTGTCAAATCAGTTATTGTAAATTAGGGACAAATCAACAATTGTTGCTTATACGTAAATAAAAAAAAATAAACACACAAAAAATAAAGAAGAAACTCTGAACAAGAATAAATATTAAAAATGGAGAAACAAACGGATAGTAGTAAAGTGACTGGTGGTTCCCCCCCCAGTTTATAGAAACCTGACATTATTACAGCACATAATATTTCATTGACTGTCTCCTTTACTACCAGGACAAAGGTCCCCCATTATGTAAGTTTGATGAAGAACAGCATCATAATCTTCTAACTTTCCCGTCCCCCTATATAATTAAAATTTGTTCGATGAATAAATAAAGTTTGCCCTATATTATCCCTCAGTTCCCTTATGACTGTCTATTCTTAACAAAACCTTTACTGATTTTTATTTATTAAGATTATATTTTATATTTTATAAAATTTAAAAAATAATTATAATGGTTTTGTTAGAATTATATAATTTTATAAAATTATGAATAACTTTGCTTTAAATATAACAAATTATATAACCTTTTTGTAAAAATATTAGTAATAAAAAAAAAATAAAATATTAAACTATTTTGGCTTTAAATAAAAAAAAAAAAAAAACTTTTCAAAGAACACATTTCTAAATAAAATATTGATCATATAAAAAAAAAATTTAATATAAATTATATATATATAAAATATAAAATTATTATATAAAAATCAAAAAAAATAGTTATATATTTTAGTTTATTAATATAATATATATAATATTATTATATATGTATAAATAATAAATTGAAAAAAAATATCTTTAATAATATAATTATTAATTATTTATTATATTAATATATTTATTTTTATAATTTAAAAATTAATATATATTATATATATAAATATACTTTAGTTATATTATAAAATAATTATTAAATATGTATATATAAATTATGGTTTATAAAATATAATAATATAAATATATAAAATATCTATATATATAAAATAATAAAAATATAAGTATATTACAATAAAAAATATATATTTATATATATCTTATTTATGTATAAATATATATATAATATTTATTATTATAATATTATTGTAATAAAATATATATAATATATAAATATAATACATAATATATTAAAAAAATTTATTATAATATATATAAACTATATTTAAAAAAAATAAGATATTATTAATTTTTTATTTATATTTAATTTATATTTATTTATATAATATATCTTATATATATATCTATCAATCATAGTAAAAATCTATATTTTATAAGGTCTAGTAAGTTTTGTCTACAAGTCGTTTGTTAAGCGCAATTCAAACGTAGAATCATTTAGTTGCTACACATATAGTTAAAGAGAGAGAGTTGAAAAGTAGAAGTTATGTACTGATTGTCAACAGAATATGAAAATTCAAGTTCGGAGTTAATGTAGAGTTAACAAACTGGAAAATTAACCCTAAGACCCCCCCCCTAATTCAATAATAACGTAAGTTAAACGGTTTTAGATAAGGGAAGTAAAAATTCGAGTTTAATACTATTTTCTTTCTCTCTCTATTCTCGTTATTGTTAGTTGAAAATACAAAACGTGATGATGTTTACATAAATATAAGTTGAGCTACCTAGTAATTCGACATCTATTCTAATTTTATTTACTCAAATTATTAGTCTACTAACCTAAACGAAAAATGGCAATATTGGGAGGTTCCTAGAACAACGCGTGCGCGATTGGTTACCATTTTCGAGAGTAAGCATATAATAATAAACTTGCGTACCAGTCGACAGATAGAGAGTGGCGGCCAACAAATATTTACGGTTCTAGGAACACATGATAACTCTTTATATAGGACATAATGGGCACTAAAGATTTATAATTGGTGATTAGCAGCCAAATTGGAACTTACTAACATGATAGTTTACTTTCTTATAGCCACTCTGGCTTGAGTTTTGGAGGGTTCTTTCAAATTTAAGGTATTTCAGTCTAGTTGAACCGATCGAAACAAATTGGTCCGATACCGTATACCTATACTCCTCCTTAAGTGCCTGAGTCTATATAATAAGAGAACAAGGCATGTGAGGTATACTAACCATTTTCGGGTCTGAGAGGTGGATCTTTACAGTATCCCGGTTTTTAATATTAAAAATAATTAAGCAATGTTGGATCTGACAGAGTTGTGGATTCATGTCTATATAATTTTTGTACAAGTTTTCTGGCATCTAAAAACATACACATGTATTCTCTAGTAGTATCATATTTTTTGTGTCTCTGTGACATACATTATTACAAAGAAACAGATGATACATGCAACGTACACATAAATACTCGAGATAGATCTTCCCCCAGTCAGCTTTACAATGTGAATAATTTAATTTAATTTTTTTAAGATTATAGAGGTAATAGTAATAATTCGGAAAGCCCATGAGTATTACGCCCCCGAGACATTAATTAAAATTTGATCATCATGAAGAGACAAAGGTAGAATAGACTACAGCAAACACTCGAGACATGATTGTACCTCAGTGTGCCTAAATAACATGAGTGTTGTATCATGAGTGCTGGACGAACCTCCAACAAATGAGATAAACAAATTAAGCACAGAGAATCCCATCAGGTTAGTCGATAAGACAGGAATAGTAATCGAAAAATACAGATATAGTGGGTGGCCACATAGCTCTTTCCAGTTGTACAAACTAGGAGAGGCACCCAGCTACCTAAGATGCCTTGGCTCCTATAGCACTTGAAGGTATCGCAAAATGGAATGATTGGAATGATTTGGAAACGAGAAAATGTGATGCAAATATCACAGAGGAGATCTCCCGTTCATCCCACCCGTTGAGGAGAGAGCATGAATATCGGAATGAATTGGTGTGTTTTACATGGGTATCCCCATATTTATTCTGAGCCATCAGCGGCACACGAGATCAACGCGACGTATGGCTCTGGTACCCAAATATCCATTGAGGCTGAGGAGTCCGACCTGACCGAGAAGCCATGTTATGACAAGAAGTCTAAAAAACCCACCTCGAACTGGGGAATTCGAGCAACCAATTGACACAATCGAAGATTAGTGTGAAATATTTCCTTAGATAGCAAACATCAAGACCAACAATTTACTAATTTGCGCGACGCTTACTACCCATCATCGATAAATACACAAAATCATGTATCTTAATTATATCTCTCTGTCAACTGTTCAAGATAAGAGAATACCTATCTAATAAAACTATAGAATTCTAGGAGAAGAAAAATATCCATTCTTAGATATTGAGTTGGAAGAGAACACATTACACTTCTTTGTCATATAAATTTTCATAAATTCCCAATCAAAAAGATGATATACCCATAATGTATATAAAATTGAGAGTAACAAAAAATTATGAAATCATACACGAGTATCATTACTCTAAAGATAATATAACTAATACTGTCAAGATATTAGATCCCACAAGAATTTAGACATTATGAGCCATGCTGTCCTGAAACAAACATAAGTTTCAAACCAAATTACTTACTTTTTACCTATCTACTTACTGTCAGCGGAAGTCAGTAGGTTACTGAAGACTTTCTCACATTTAATCATAATTTTTCAATACTTTAATTTAAATGTCATTAGAAGAGAGGGTCAGTTGCAACCTAGAGAAGCTTAGTCAGGGGATCCTACTTAAGAATCACCTTGAGAGAGCTCTCTTAAAGAATCTACCTATGGCAAATACCAAATAACATGTATCTGCTTTTAAAGAGATTCATTTATTGAATATGGCGCAAAAAGATAATTTAAATTTTGAAGTTATAATAAAACCAGAGACTCATAGCGTAATGCAGTAAACTTTTAATCTCTAGCCCCCAGGAAATGAATCCCTTTCCATGGCATATACGTACCATCTTGCGATTAGAGTGTGTTGCAAAATTAAACATCTAGACTTATGTAATTCACCCAAATTACATGATTTAAACTTTCTCACTTCAAAAGAATAACACTAATATGTTTTTTCATATCTGTATGGAGTTCAGCTAATTACACAATAATGAAATTAAAGAGTTTATAATACTAAGTTTAGCTAGAGCGGTTTTAATCATTTGGAACATTACCTTTTAAAACCTGTGGACCATATCGATGAGTCGAGCCACAATTCTTAACAAAGGCCTAGGCAGACAAGATGTGGAGAGCAAGTATTCGTGAAAAATTACCTCAATTTCTAAAAATTTTACATATTATCTCCCTCAAATCCGGTCATCACCTAGGAACAGCATACACTACCATATTGATTATAAATGAATGAACCATTAGTCGGAAAACCTCTTTATTCTGAAGGTCGCAAGGCTCTGATCCGGATTAAATTCTCTTATGTGCGAAGAGACCCTTTTCTAGCTTTAGAAATAACTTTATTCTATAGAGATAAAAGACATCAGTCTAATTCTGCGAAAACCACGAAGCCGTAACTTACTTTATTCTTTCATTTCTAATAACTGTTTCTTATAAGTGGAGAGTTCATACAATACAAATGGTTACAACAAGGTGAGCAAATCGTAAAAAACAATCAATCTCTAATAAATCACATTATTCTCATCTAAAATATACAATAAGAACAAAAAAAAAATAAAAGCAAATCAACTACATGTTATGCGCAAAACTATATTTATCATTAACCTATTCTTCTACTAATAAAACGTCTTATCATAAGGCATAGTCCCTTGGTGAATTTTTTATCTCTTAACTCATCACTTCGTTAAACAAATCTAGTATTTATGTTAAATATGTGTACAATAGAATCTAAGAATAACATGAGTCATTTACTTATATATATAGTTAAATAATTATTTAAAAAGTACCTCACTTCGCTTATATCTTAGAAACAATTGTGTTTCATATACGAGCGAAGTCCTCTATGTATTAAAAGTGAGACTCTGGAGGTGACATTCTAATTGATATAGGGCGAGAGTCATATTTTGATGTGAGGCCTCTCTAATCTATATCATTATCTCCATAATCCTCTTATAACACCATCCAGTTAATTTATATCTTCGCTCATGTATCACTCTTAACAAAGTTTCGCTCTAATAAGGAGAGTCAAACCAGAATAGTTAATGATTACGAGAGTTAACTCACAAAACCTTGAAGTCTAAGCTCACACGACAACGCAATGAAATAAGTAACTAAACTAAGTCTATCTCTTGTTAATGTAGATAGTTCTATATGTGGTAAATAACATGACACTAATCAAATAAAATGACCACAGGGAACCTAACGTGAGTGAGGGTGTATATAAAAGGTCATAATAAATATTGCCTTCTGGACATCGACAAAATTGAAGAGGTCTGCTTCAATTTCAGATTGAAATTATGCTACATTTAAACTTCAAATGTATAGACACCTTGTTCAACAATAACTTAACTAGAAATCATGTAGAGAGATGCAAAAACACTTCAGCGTCCATATCTACCATCACTTTATAATTGTAATCATGTCAGTAAACACAATTATTTAATTGTTTAGCTAACTAGTTACCAAAGAGTACATAATAACACCTAAAAGTTTTTTTTAAATTTTCTCTATTTATAAGTAAACACCTAATTAACATTAGTGACAACACACAATATGAAACTTTATTAAAAAAAAAATTAACACCCACAATGAATTAGACTCCATGCACTGCGATTTTTATAGTAGAGACATACATTTTTACACAAGTTAACACACATTTGAGAGTGAAAACATTCTTAACCAAGAATAAATCTGACATCTGTAAGGAGATGAGCTTCATGATCATAGTAGTAACCATATAACCACCAATTTAATGATTGAGTGAAAGCGACTAATCCAATACCTATGAAGTTAACAACTAACCTACTTGTTACTAAGCGTGGAGTATCTCTCTGCTCTGTCCTATGATATAAACTACCTTACAGCGAATAGAGGTCTCTGCTGTCCTGATGAGCGAATCATAATGTGCCTTCAATCATGAGAGATCTCTCTCTACTTGGAGCTGACCCCTTTGATTAAAAAACTGACGCTTCAACTCAGTAGTGATGAGTCTTCATGGCACTTAGCGTAGTAAACCTGAATTAAACTGAACCTTCACCTGTGAGTATTTCTCTGCTGTCCCTTGCAATTACAACGCTGACCTTCTACCAAAGACTGGATCTCTACTGCTTGTCCATGCGAGATTAAACTGACTTACACTGATGATGAGTCTTTGCTGTCCTTGAAATTATAAATACTGATCATATTTCATGTAGAATAGGCGCGCCATCCTCTGCGCTTGTTCCCTTGATTAACAACTGACCTTTCTCATAGAAAGGTCGTATTGAGACCTGTCCTTGATTCAAACTCTGAACCTTGGAGCATTAACATTGAAGTCTCTCTGCTAGTCACTTGACATAAACTGACCTTTCAACATGACAGGCGAGTCATCTGCTTGTCCCTCTCTAGACATTCTCAAAACGATTGGCTACCATTTAACACGGCTATAATAGAGAGGTCACCATGCAGAGGATGACCCACACGAACATTATAACACTGAAACCATAACCAAGCGCAGACATGATGAGTAAATGTTAGATACTCATCAAGAACTTCTGACCCCCTATTAAAAACTAGACCTTGTATCGAGACATGGGTCTATATAATCTTATAATGTAGATTTTTAATTTTTTATGTGAGAAGTCAATAAAAGATTAGCATGGTTAAACTGATCTTCAACATGGGGATCTTCAACATGGGGTCTTGGTTGTCCCTGGTTAAACTGACCTTCAGCATGGGGTCTCAGTTGTCCCTGGTTAAACTGATCTTCAACATGGGGTCTTGGTTGTCCCTGGTTAAACTGACCTTCAGCATGGGGTCTCATTTGTCCCTGGTTAAACTGATCTTCAGCAAGGGGTCTTGGTTGTCCCTGGTTAAACTGACCTTCAGTATGGGGTCTCAGTTGTCCCTGGTTAAACTGACCTTCAGCATGGGGTCTCAGTTGCCCCTGGTTAAACTGATCTTCAGCATGGGGTCTTGGTTGTCCCTGGTTAAACTGATCCTCAGCATGGGGTCTTGGTTGTCCCTGGTTAAACTGACCTTCAGCATGGGATCTCAGTTGTCCCTGGTTAAACTGATCTTCAGCATGGGGTCTTGGTTGTCCCTGGTTAAACTGATCTTCAGTATGGGGTCTCGGTTGTCCCTGATTAAACTGACCTTCAGCATGGGGTTGCGGTAGTCCCTGTGTCATTCTAGGCTGAATAATTCTTTGTCCTGTCCAGTGACCACTCTGAGGAAACCTGTTTACTACTCCCTGCCCACTTGTCACTGGTGTGGGCAATAGGCCATCTCCAACTTGCGCTCTTGCTGTGGCCATTGTCATGGTATGCGCTGCACCTACAAGGGCTCTGGGATGAATGTTACCTCCCAGCTGGGTCTGGTCTGAGGATAAGAGGGGTTGGGATGAGGTGGCAGGGATGAATTAATATAGGGTAAAGGTCGGTACTGACCCTCATCCTGGATGGGCACTGTTATCAAATTCACATTTGTGCGTGGCTGTGTGGCTGGGGACATGTTTGGGGACTCGCTGTAACTGTCCAAATTTTGAGGTACTGGCATGGGTGGGTGTGAATGGGCGAAAGATTTTGGATGCAGAGGGGGCGCCACTGTGGGTGACAGCTGTGGAGAGTTCATCTGCTGCATCATACCTGTGGGCACTGGGAACTTTGCAGGCTGTGGGTATGTTTGGTGAGTCTGGCTTGCTTGTAAGTGGGAACCAGGTATTCCCATACCCTGCTGCATTGGTTGCTGCTGACCCATCTCCAAAGGATGAAACATATCAGGATTTACTGGGACTGCAGCACCGTAAGGTAAACTCATTCCAATGGACAAATTACTGGGGCTTGGAGAGGGCTGCATTAAAGGTGAGTTCTGGCCGATGACTGGCTGGGCAACAGTCGCCATGGGACGTAAATCACCTAGTCCTGGGATATGAGGAGTGGCTGGGCTTAACTGTTGTGGGTTAATGGGCAGGCCTGGAGGCTGCTGATGGCTGTGAGGGAGGCTGGACATTGGAGAAACCATAGAGCTCTGCACTGGCAATACTGGAGGCTGAAGATGAGGCTGCACAGCAGAAGCATGGGGCATGTCCTGAGATCCAACCTGCTTTTGGGATGCCTGCTGTGCTGCTTGCTGTTTAGTAAGGGGAAGCTGATTTGGGACAGGCTGTGCAGGCAGGTTTGCTAATTGGGCTACAGTGCTTGTGCTGCTTGCTTTGGGCATATGCCTATGAGCAATGTGAGCCTGCAGATCCCGCTGGGAGAGGTAAGTTCTTCTGCAGCCTTTGGTGCTGTGTTTGGGGGCACCATGCGTACAAACATATACTGTGCCTAAAGCTGACTTTTCCACTTTCTGAACTTTCATGGCACACCTGTGATCAGTGTATCAAAACATTCTAATATAAGTAAAGCAATATATGTAATATTCATACACAAATACTGATACAACAAACATTAATGGTCTGAAGAAAAGTGTTTTGCCGGGGCCCGAATGAGGAGCAATGAATACTAACACTATAACCTACCATGCAAGTCGTATGAAGCGGCTAAGGAGGACTGGGCATGGGACCAGCAACCTTATCATGTAGAAATTAAGCCACAAAAACTTCAGCAAAACAATACGGACACATCTGTGATGAGTTACTGTTATTTTTATTTTTAACTCGCCCCATTTTTTTTTTGTTCCATTGGTTCCATTTATTTCATTTTGTTCTTTAATTATTCTTAGGCATTCGAGTTCGGTATTTATTAATTCTGGGTTAATTTTATGACGGTTGGATTAATCAGACCACCTTCACCAACCCTTTTATTTGTAGGGATGGGGGAAAGCACGACCCAGGTTAACGCAGAACCAGTAAATTATTCTGGTAAATAGGAGGTCGGAGGCGTTACCGAATATTACGTATAATTTCGGCGAGTGAGCAGAAATAATTTTGCGATTTGCTCGGTCAACACTGAGCCAGAGGTTAGCTTATATGATTGGGTGGGTTCGATTTAATTTATCTGCAGGCATGATAGTAGGTCAAAGGTTGAGTAAAAGCGGTTCCTGATAGATGATGCTAGACGCGATGACTCACAGCGTCTGTATTGCATCACAATATTCACAATATATATAGTGAGCGTCAAAAGTATTTATCGCTCACTAGTCCAAGAATTTTGTGCCATGAATAAGCACCATTGCCATCTGCTCGGTCCAGGAAATTCGGTAGTTGGGTATGTTCATAAATTAATAGTTGTGTAGGATATTTTTTTCCATAAGATTTTAGCAAGTTAGAGTAAGCTTTCTTCTAGGATTAAATTTATTTTATTAGTCAGGAGTGCCATCAATTGCTGACTTATACAAAACTAGAGCCAGTGTAGTGTAAGCTTTGTCTATAATTAGGGCTGGGGAAATTATTCAGTACAGGGGATTTTAGCTTCAGTGAAGCGATGTTGTGACGCCTACCGGAGAGACACGCACACAAAAGATTCAGGTCAGCCAGCGTCTGGGTTTAGCATAACAGACAGCGAGAAAATTGTGAGGGAGAGATAGGGGAGCTGTAATTTAGTCTGACCCTCGGGCAGAAATATCTGTTTTATTTCTTGTGTGTAGGGGAGATTTATTAATTTAGGGGACACCAGGGTGTAGATGAATTTTGGGTGTTAATGTGTTATGTAGTAGGTAATTTTGAATTGTTGTACAGATGTTATTTTTGTTTTACAGCGTTTCACGGCGAGGAGGTTGTAGATAAACCTAAGCCTACAACGGACTTTGCCTTCTAGTGAGAAGGAGGCACGAGACATCAGTTGAAGGAAACTGGGGTACGCGCTTGAACCTGGCGCCCAGTTACGTCTGCAACACTGAGAGGAATGAGAAGTTCTCTTGCAGTGAGGAAACATACCTCAGCGGGGACTGGTCTCTAAATAGGAACTCTTAGCTCGTAAAGGCCAACACCAAATACAGGCTACGTTGCCTGGTGTTGTTTACATACTGCCACAATAATGCAGTAGGCCTAAACCCGAAGCGGGTTAACTCGGCGTTTTGAAGAATTGAGTGTCATCAGCAGTGATAAAATCTACAGCCTTAGGCAATTAAATTTATATCAAATTACCAAGGCCCCCTTCATCAGTATTCGGGAAAGGAGAGAGGGAAAACATGCCTTTCTAAATGCTAACGGGAGGAGGTGAGTGATGAAAAGCAACTCATCAGAGCCTCAGACGAAGACGGAAGCGTCAGAGAGGCACTGAACAGAAACAGAGGGGAGAGAGAGAAGTTTAGCGAGGAACAATAGGGTTAGATAGAAATACTTAGAGGTCAGCCTCTGAGGGAGTGTTGCAAAATCAATTAGCGTAGCATTTCTTGTGGTGCATTAGTTGTGCAGGATCGCCTAGAGCGCCTTGAGAAAGAGAGTGTGGTAATTTTTATATTGTGTCTTTCACTTGATTTGTGGGGCAAAGTCTTTTACAGACAAGGGTTATGATGTGTTGGTGTTGTGGGTAGTGGGTTTCCCCCCTTGCTTCACCCTAGGCCTAGTGAATTCTTGTTCATGAAAGGAGCGACCATTGCGGTGTTAGTCTCTTGGCCTAGCAAAACCTCTCATACCCCAAGATCGTTGTGCGTGGTGAAGAGCCACACCCTCCTCGAGGTAGTCCTGGTAACTGAGGGTGCGAATCCTCAGGCTAAACACAGCGGATCTAGAGGAGCAAACCTCGATAATAAAACCGGTGCACTACACCGTACACGCCCTCTGTGGGTGGGAAGGAGCCAGATGGATACTGAACAAGTCTTGGGAGTGGGAACGAGTGTGGACTGCTCCCTGAAGATCGGAACCCATCGTACAGGCACAGAGACTCAGGACGTGACGATCCTATTGTCTTCAACTTTTGGTCACATGCCTAGAGCCTCGGAGAACTCGGCGTAACCAGCAGGCAATTTGGTGGCGGGGAAAGAGCACTGTGAGCCCTACCTTGGCTACGTATCACAAGGAGATGCAGAAACACCCCCTTTATCTCCCCCAGAGCTGGCACAGTACACTTCTGGCTCCTACCCGGGGCGGTAGGAAATCCACAGGCACCCCAGCATCACAATGCCATGAAGATGACAAAGTTGGAATTTACTAACTCAAACCTGGCAGAGCAAGTCCTCCATCAGATGCGGCCGATGCTGGGCCCACTGGCGCGTGGACACGTCCTGATCCCCATCGAGACTTGCCCGGGGAGCCCACCCCGGCTCAAAAAAGCAGAGAAGGCCACTCTCCAAACCTCCGATGTCTTGCGGGCAGTGTTAGGATGTGCAAGAACATGGACAGGAAGACTCCACAACTTCCCCACTGAAGACACGCCCACGACAATCGTGGCCTCAATTGGCTGTGTGTGGTGTACCCGGAAACGGGGCCTCCCAGTACTGAGGCACAGTTAAGTACCCGATGTCACTTATCGGTGCAGAGTTGAGAGAGATGGCTGAGCATCACAATCCCCCCTGTGTTGCAGCATGATGAGAACCCAGCATTGCACACTGAGCTTGGGGGGATCACTTGGGCACCAGACTTAATACTGGCTCTTGACTGGATGGCCGCATGCAGGAGATTTCTACAATGGAGAGATGGCAGGTGGTGGGTATCTGGAAGTGGCTCTGTGCAGGACGTGAGGATTCCTTGGGAGAGCCCAGAACCAGAGCACAGCATTGTGCAAGCTCTGCATAGTTGGAGAGCCCCCCTGGATGACGGGGAATGCACAGTGTGCCACCCCACCTATCCCCAACTGCTAACTTAGAACCAGAAGTGGGGTCCTCTGTATGCGTGCCAGGCCAGGATAAAATGCCTGGGAAAGAGACTGGAGCTCAGAACTCCCTAACTCAAAGTTGCAGGATGGCAGAAAAACCACGGGAAAGACAGGTCTATTTTGAAGATAACGCATCCATATTTTCACCATATGAGCTCGGACGCCGCCTCGGTATACAAGGTCCGCGCAGAGCAGTGACACCCCCAGGCTGCTTGCGAATAGTCTACTACTGGGAACAAAAACAGATTAGGGATGAGCCCACTCTCCCATTGAAGAGGTGCTAAAGTCGTAGATACTGGGCCAGAAGGCGCACCGGAAACCACAGTATCACGCAACTCGCTTTTTTTAAATGGATGAGTACACCATCAAATAAATCTCATACTGGTGCTCGCCCTGTGGAGCTCCACCAGGCAGGTGCAGTGCCGGGCTCTGAGCCTCGACAGAGCCCACCCTCAGCTACTGGAGGACCCTCTAGACCGTCTTGTGGAGTCAGCAGACGGCGGAGGACAACTACTGACCGAAACAAAACAGAAAAAGAGAAACCCAGAGTGCCACTTGTCATAATGCACTGGAAAGCAGAGGGAGTGAACATCAAGCAGGCTGGATACAGCAAAAAGACAGAGCTGGAAAACATCTTGTATGAGAAGCAAGTCAGTGTTTGCTGTATCCAAGAGACTCACTTGAAAGCAGATCAAACCTTTAAAATAAGGGGATATCAATGCTTCAGATCCGACAGACAAGATAGATGAAAAGGAGGAGTACTTACTCTTGTAGGAATAACATTCATGCACACGAAAGGAAAACCTAGATGGATGGAGCAGAATATCAGCTGTTGCAGATAAAGGTAGACAAGATTGAAATAGAACTCCTGAACTATTACTGTCCAAACAACAAACCCCTGAGTCTCAGCTCTGTACAGGTACCAGCCACCAACTTTATAGCAGTTGGAGACTTTAATAGCCACTCCCAGAGCTGGGGCTATAACCATCTAGATCACAGAGGTGAAGAGGTTGAAACATGGCAAGATGATCACTCCCTAATCCTAGTCAATAATGCCACAGATACTCCTACCTTCTACTCCAGAGGATGGCACACAACTTCAACACCAGATCTTGCCTTCGCCCCCCCCAGATATAGCTGGATCTATTAGTAGAGAAGTAGGAGACCAACTAGGGGGAAGCGACCATCGCCCAATCTTTCTTACTGTCCAGAGTGCAACTCTCAGTACAGGCCCAGCCATTACAAAATGGAACTACAAAAAAGCCAACTGGGGTTTATTCAGGCATCAGGTAAATACGCTGCTGTCTACCCTCAAGGTACAGAACAGAGACATTAATGAAGTGGTAAAAGACTTCAACAGATGCATACTACAAGCTGCAAAAGAAACCATTCCCAAAGGATGCCGGCGTAACTACATACCATACTGGTCCAGCACACTCCAAGAACGTCAGGAAGCTATGGACAGGGCTAGAAAGGATGCAGAGTCTCAGCCTTCACTTGAAACTCACAACAAATGGAAAAAGGCTGTAGCAGAGTTTCAGAGAACAAAGCTAGAAGAAAAACGGAAAAGCTGGAGAACTAAAACGGCATCGCTGAACCTTGAGAAAGACGGCAGGAAACTTTGGAGATTAGTCAAGTCTCTAAATGAAGATCGTTCCTCACCTAGGCAGACTATAATAGTTGGATGAAGGTGGCAAACTTTTCATAGGAAAACAAGCTGCAGACCTATTTGCTAGAAGATACAGTTCAGAAAGCAACTTACCCATTAACATAGACCATCAGAGAGAGATAAGAAAAGAAATACTGGCAACCATGGGACAGACAGATACTCCTGCCCCAATGAGGGAACCCATCACACTAGGAGAACTACAGAACGCTATTTCCAAGCTTAAGTTCCAAAAGTCACCTGGCCCAGACAAAATCAGCTACGAAATGCTAGTAAATCTGAGCTCAGCAGCAAAGACAAAACTGCTTGAGATATTCAACTACAGCTGGTTGAAAGGAACGGTACCCCAAGTATGGAGAGAAGCCATCACAATACCCATACTAAAGAAAGGGAAATGTAAGACCGAGGCTGCAAGTTACCGGCCAATCAGTCTCACAAGCTGTGTTGGGAAGACTATGGAGCGAATAGTCAACCACAGATTGAAATGGTATTTAGAATCTGAGCAGATCCTGGTGCCGGAACAAGCTGGATTTAGAGAATGCTACAGTATAGAAGACCAAGTTACTTACTTGTCTCAAGCAATAGAAGATGCCTTCCAGGAGAAGAAAAAGGTCCTAACGATCTGGGTCGACTTCAAGCAGGCCTTTGACAAGGTGTGGAAAGATGGCCTTATTGCAAAACTTAGGAGAAGTGGAATCCAAGGCAACATGATGAAATGGATCCAGTCATACTTGCATAACAGGAGAACTAGAGTCACTCTTGACGGTCTGCAGAGCAGAAAAGTGTTGCTCCATCAGGGGGTACCTCAAGGAGGAGTAATTTCCCCAACACTCTTCCTTGTTTACATCAATGACCTGGTGAAAGATCTCCCTGCAGGAGTTAAAGCTGCCTTATATGCAGATGACCTAGTACTCTGGTGCGCTGATGAAAATGTCACCACAGCAAATTATAGAATGCAGCGGGCAGCAGACATGCTAGTGTCATGGGCAGAGAAATGGCTTATCACAATAAACACAGACAAAACCTCCACAACACTGTTCTCCCTCGCCCCCAAGGACAAATCAGCTAACATACACCTAGGGACAACCGTGATCAAGGAAGAAAGCTACCCCACCTATCTTGGGGTGACATTTGACCAAAGGCTTACATGGAATAAGCATATTGAAAATGCAGAAGGAAAGGCCCGAAGACGACTAGGCATACTCAGAAAATTAGCAGGTACCAACTGGGGAGCAAATGAACGAAATCTAAAGAAGATTTATAATGGAGTAATAAGACCACACTTAGAGTTTAGCTCAGCAGCATGGTCATTAGCTGCTAACTCACATCTGCAGTCTTTGGACAAGGTGCAAAATCAAGCTCTCAGGCTCATTACAGGAGCCATGAAAACTACACCAATATCAGAGATGCAGGTTGCTGGATTACAGACATTGTCCCATAGAAGAGACACAAAAACCATGATCCAGATGGAAAAGTACAACAGTATGCCAACACACCCAATGAAGGCAAGACTAGATGATCTGGCATTGGGACGTCTAAAGCGTAGCAGCTTTGTGCATCGGGGAAAAAAACTTAAAAGACAGCATCAAGAAGACCTATCCATGAAGACAACACCACTGAAGCCCACCCTATACCCTGTACCATGGGAGTAGGCCAGCAATGCCCTCCAAATTAATACATCAGTCAGTGGTCTCACAAGTGGATGTGAGTATGATCTGCAAAAACGAACTGCTACATTGAGTATCCAACGGGCTGATCACCCGTTTGCCAGTCACTTTGATTACGGAAACAACGGCAAACGGATTGATTTGTCGTTGCCCTAAAGACGCCATTAGGCGTGATGGGAACAACGGCAAAGAAAATCTATTCGCTGTTGCCCTTAAGACGCCACTAGGCGTAATGGCTACTGACTGCTTTGCCGGTCGTTGGCTAAGGACGGAAGAAGAAGAAGACATTGAGTATGATCCAAGAAAGCTATCCCAATCAATCATGGATACATGCCTATACAGATGGATCAGCAACTAATGCTGTTAGGAATGGAGGTGCCGGTATCTTTATCTCATATCCTGACAACCACTATGAGACTAGGTACATTCCCACTGGTAAATTCTGTTCCAACTATACAGCTGAGGTTCAAGCTCTAGAGCAAGCTGCAAATATGATTTATAACACCAACTCTGACTGCCACCAGGTAGTCATCCTCACAGATGCACTGTCTGTCCTGCAAGCTCTCAAGGGTGGTAAACTCCCGCATCTGAGAAATGAACTAAACAAGGTAGCTGCCAAAAAGAGAACCATACTTCAGTGGGTACCATCTCATTGTGGTGTACCCGGAAATGAAAAGGCAGATAAACTTGCAAAAAGGGAGGAGAATGTGAACAAGAAGATAATGAAGTCACATACTTTGAGAAAATGAGAGCTATCCAGACTATCAGAAGAGAACAGAACCAACCCAAAGATGACTATCACACTCTCGACCGGCAGGGACAGATAACTATTTTTCGCCTCAGGACAGGGCATAACAAACTGAATAAACACATGCACAAGCTACGATTGTCTGCTTCACCACTGTGCACATGTGGATTAAACGAACAAACTGCTGAGCATGTTCTACAGGACTGTCCTCTGTATGACCAGTTAAGAAAGATATACTGGCCCAATGACTCAACACTAAACTCAAAGCTATATGGAGCTAAAGAGGAACTTCAAACAACAGTCGAATTCATCATGAGAACTCGTCTGACGGTGTAAACATCAAAGATGCGATCGCAAGAAGAAGAAGAAGAAGACTTGATTTGTTCTTTTTTCCAGGTTGTGCGAACTCGCACTTTATTTTGTTTGCTGTGGTATTGATTTGTTGTTTAACCTTTTGAACCCGAGGTCCCGAAATTTCGGTCCGTGCGTAAAAAATCCTCTCCCCGAGAGACCGTAATCTCGGTCTGACACACCTAGCTTAGCAAAATGGGGTGGGAATGGAAATGTGTAAAACATAATGACGTCAGGAAGTACACATATCTCGTGGAATGTTAGACCAAGATGGCGGCGCCCACGACGTGATAATATTTTGCAATTTTTAAACTGTTTTCACAATGAAAAGGCGTGTTGAAAATCCAGGAAATAGCCATTCTAAAAGGCTAACAACGGAACAAGCTGTTGAACTTGTGCTCAATGATTCGGAGGATGATGAATTAGATTTAGATGGTGATTATTGTGAAAGTGACATCGAAAATGAATCGAGTGACGGAACTTGTGAATCAGATTATGATCAAACTAGTTCTAACCCTGTTCCTGGCCCCTCAGGGGATCGGGCTATGGTGCAGGGGCGTGGAAAGGGGCGTATCCCACACAATGTATCAAGTAAATTTGATACAGGTTGGTCTACCACAAATATATTTAGACCTATGTTTACCGTAGACACAACATTTGTGGAACAGATAGGCCCTAAGAATATTCCAAATTCCATTTCTCCTGAGAGTAAAGCCACTGAATTTTTGGAACTTTTCCTCGACAGTAATTTCTGGCACAATTTGTGTGAGCAGACAAATAAGACGTGCTGAGCAAGTAAAAAGCAAAAAGCCAACCAGCTACTATGCTAAAAATTATAAAGATGTAACAGTGCCAGAGGTAAAAGCATTCTTTGGACTGCGTCTTCAAATGGAGCACAGTGTGAATAAACCACGTTACGAAGATTACTGGTCCAGCTCGTCTTCGAACTTCATTTCGCAAACTCCTGGATTTCGCACTGTAATGGAACGCGATCGCTTTCTTGCTATATGGACATTTCTTCATCTTGTAGATGAAGAGGACCCTGCTCTGGATAAAGCAGATAAACTGTACAAAGTAAGGCCCATGCTGAATTTGTTGCTTCCAAGATTTCGATATTATTATTCACCCTCACAACACTTGAGTTTAGACGAGGGCATGATCCCCACTAAAAGCAGACTTGCCTTCAAACAATACATAAAATCAAAGCCCGTAAAGTGGGGAATAAAGGCTTACATGGCATGTGAAGCGAGCTCGGGCTATATTCTAAATTTGGAAATTTACACTGGAAAAACAGAGGATGTTATTCCAGAACTCGGTGTTGTTGGTAGTGTCGTCATCAGGATTTTGACTTCAGGTGATTTGGCAAACAAAAACCATATTCTTGTCATGGACAGATTTTATAACAGTGTAACTCTCTTTGACAAGTTATACAGTGATTATGGAACACTTGCAGTAGGGACAGCAATGACAAATAGGAAATATTATCCAAAAGAACTGTCAGGAAAGAAGAAAATGTGCAGGGGGCAATCAGAATTTGTCTGTTTCAATAACATTGTTTGCCTTGTATGGATGGACCAAAGACCCATCAATTTTATATCTAATTATCATAACCCAACAGAAATGGGAACTGTTAGAAGGAGAAACAAGGATGGAACAACTGTGGTTGTTCAAACTCCACAACTTTGTATTGACTACAATACTTTCATGGGTGGCTGCGATGTCAACGACCAAGTTTGTCGCCTCAATAAAACGCGCCGGCATTATCGCTGGCCTCGACGGCTCATAGTGAAATTTTTCATGTGGGCATGCAATAATGCCATATACTAATGAATAAATACAATCCTCACAATGTAACTGGAAGATGCTACAGAACATTTGGTATGTTCATGAATGAAATCTGTTTATCACTCATTGGCGATTACAGAACAGCGGCAATGAAGCTTCACAACCGTGTTGATGCACATCAGAGGCTGCAAAATGTGGGCTTGCATCATCCTCAAGTGTCTCCACAAGCTACTGGCAATAAAATTTGTGTTGTGTGTGCATACAAATTCAACAAACATGTTAGTGACTTCCCAGACATGGCCTACAAAGCCAGACCATTCAAAAAAGTGAAGACTAAATTCTGGTGTAAATATTGTGAAAGCTATCTGTGCCTAAAGGAAGGGTCTACATGCTGGGAGGACTGGCACACTAAGCAGGAATATTGGAGATGATCAGGTTAGTCAATTTAAGATACAATAGTTAAAACTGACTATATTGTTGGGTCACAGTAACTAGTTTTGCTTATGTGTCTGTTTTGTGCATTTTTTGCTCAGGAGCCCAGGGGAATGGGATTTTACAGGCTGGGTGGCCAGGGTTCAAAGGGTTAATAAACTATAAAATGTACACTGGATCAGTTTATCTTTAACCTTTAGCACGCTGCGGTCGCAACGTTGCGCCGAACATAACCTATGTTCTCCATGCTGGAGGCGCAATGTTGCGCCTTGCGGCTATCACCGTTTCTAGCATGAGGACTTGTGTACACATGATTTCAGCCCCGGATGTTAAGTTCTAATGTTATTTGCAAGAGAGTTAGCTTCCGTTTCCGATCTTAAAAAAGTGATGGCTGTATCCGCATTTATTTTTTGTAAATTTTTAAAATCGAAATGAATCGGCATCAACACGCGGCCATTTTCGCTCTAATTTTATTGGATTCTGACGCCATGCGGTGGGGATGAGATTTTTGTCTTTATAAGCGCTGATATCGGTTCTCAGAATATGTTTGATGGCTGAGATGGAAACGAAAGTAGAATGGCATTGCTAGTATGTATAATTTTAGGGGTTAGGACTAGGAATATCGGAAAGATTCAGAATTTCGGCCGAATGTCACTGCTGACGAGAGCGTTTGTTGCTTTGCTACTGATGATGGGTGTAACGAAAAGATCGTCATTTGATTTGTATTGGTCTGTTGGTCAAATGACTTTCATTGAGATGCAAGGGATATGGACTCTTCGTGTGTTGGTTATTTTTTTTTTTTTTTTTTTTTAAATTTTAAAATTAAAAAAAATTTTTTTATTATTTTAATTTTTTTTTTCGTTTTTTCATCTTTCCTTTCCTCTCTTCCTATCACATCTAACATGGACACAAACAAATTTTATTTTATATCATCAGATTCACCATTCATTTATTTATATAAATTCCAAAAATGATAGCAATTGACCAAGAAACACAAAAACTATAGACATTACAAGTCACCCACTATAAAAACGGGACGCTGTGAAAAAGAATGCAGTGGTTGGGCAAGTTTTCTGAATTTTTATGCAGCGTGCTAAAGGTTAACTATACGGTGCTTATATGCTTTGACTGTATAGTGGTGTCTGTGGATAATTTAGTGTAACCTTATCTCCTTTCTGGTAGTCAGAGGCGGTGAGACAGTAGCTAGTAAATAAGTCACAAGTGGCGAGGGAGAGTCAATCTAGGTTCTCACCCTTGAAGCTATAAGTCTCATCCTTCCACATTCACTGTAATTCTCATCTAAATCTATCTTCTCAGACATTCCTCAAAACTAGTGTATTGTCTCTGTACTCAGACAGACTCTAAGTAAAGCCATGTTGTGACAACATCTACTAAAGAAAATAATTCTGCCATCCAAGACAGAAGAAGGTATTCTGGTAAGGAGGCATAAGATGCAATCCTGAAAAAAACCGACAAACAGATTGGAAACTTATACAAATGCAACTACAAAGTATGATAACAAAAAATAATAACCACTATCAAACAGATTAATACCTTTTGCATGACTTGTCACACTTTCGGGCGCAGTCGAAGCAGAAAATATGCTTGCAGGGAAGCTGAAACGGAAATAAAATCACTCAACAGAAACAATAAAAAAGCATAAATGAAAAACAAAAAGACCAATTAATAAAAATCACCCATCAGGCTGATACAATCACTCAACAGAATCAATAAAAATACAAAAAAAATCAAAGCATTAACAGCACTAAATAAGTATAAATCAAGAAAACAATTGTTTAAATCAACAGCCACCCGAAACATGCACTGGATAAGCATTAATAACACAACTGCAGCAACTGTGTTGATACTGCAGAATAAGGAATGGCTAACACCAACAGAAATCAGCACTTTGAAACAAAACCTTTTTAGTAAATATTTACATTCTGGAATTTTAATGTTATCAGACCTAAAGGTCTTTTTTATTTGGACATGTGCCCTAATATAACCGACTAGGTTGAATGGGACTCGCATCACCAATACAAGGCAACATTTTATATATATATATAAAAAAAAACATTCTGGAAACAAATATACAAGGGGATTGACATAAGTCTTGGGCCTGACCATGAAGGACATGTCACAGAGAGCTGAAATTTTGTATAGTGTTTATTCCTTTTCAATATAGTCACCGTCTGAATTGACACACTTCTGCCATCTCTGCTTGACCTTGAAAAGACCTTGGGAGTAGAACACCCTATTTTTCAAACTAAACCAGTCATCACATGCCAGTATGACATCTTCATCGCTGTCAAAATGATTTCCTTTTAGCTGTTTTTTAAGATTTGGGAATAGAAAAAAGTCTGATGGAGCCAAATCTGGAGAATATGGTGGATGTGGAAGAATTTCAATATTCAAATCGTTATCTGCTAGCTGCACAAGCCGTGCTTTGTGAGAGGGCGCGTCTTGAAGCAAAGGAAGATTTTGAGTGCGCGTTATCCCTCGTTTCCTGGTCACAACCTTTCTTAGTTTGGTGAGAAGATCTGCATAGTACTGTCCATTAACTGTGTTGCCACGAGGCAGATAATCTTTCAAAAGGACACCTTTGCCGTCCCAAAAAACAGTCAGCATCACTTTTCCTGCAGATTTCTGCGCTTTCGGCTTGACAGGTGTTGGGGAGCCCGGGGTTTTCCATTGCGTGCTGGCAATTTTGGATTCAGGGTCACAATGGTGTACCCAAGACTCATCTACTGTCACCATGGTCTCCAAAAAATTTTTTGACTGACACTTTTTGAGCAACTGTTGACAGCAATTTACCCTTGTTTGCTTCTGTTCATGTGTCAACAGTCGCGAAACCCAGCGTGCACACACTTTTCTCATGTTCAGTGTTGTGTAAAATTCTATAAACTGTTCTTTCATTTAGTTTTACTCTACTAGCTATCTCCACAATTGTCATTTTTCGATCCTGGTCAATGATTTTCTTCACTCTTGTTGCATTTTCATCGTTGCGCTCTAAGGCTGGTCTACCAGATCTTGGCAGATCAGCAACATTTGAGCTGCCGCACTTAAACTGTTGACACCAGTTTTTTACCGAAGTATATGAAGGACGAGAATCACGAAACAGTGGTTCCATCTCCCTGTGTATTTCTGTAGGTGTTTTTCCCTGAAACATCAGAAATTTTATCACAGCTCTGGCCTCCTTCTTTTCCATTGTTTTGTCAAATCTTTGGAGCAGCAGATCCGGTCAATAGGGTACATTGCGCCGTGCATCGTAGCGAGAAAACCCATTGAAGAAACAAACGCGTACTTCACACATTCCGTGCAAATATGATGAACTTTAACACTCTTCAGACCGGATATATAAAAAATTGTTCCAAATGGAACGATGACTTTTGAAGTAAAAAAAGAACATTTATTTTTTTAATTTTGACTTCAAATCTATGTTTTATATTAAGAATACATGTTAAAAATTATATTTGTGCTAAAAAATATACAGCTTTCACTTATTTTGACTTTGAAATTACATGCAGAAAAACGTAAACACGGAATTTGTCCGTCCGCCATTTTGGATTTTTTCCGATCAACTCGACTTAACAGGTCGTAAACAAAATGCAGTCTGAAAATGACTACAATGCATCTAGTGATGTAGATTCCTGTTTTGATGATTATTCAGAGGACTTGGAAACGTCTGATGAGTTGGATGGCGAAAATACAGCTCAGAACAACTCAGATCACCAGCCGTGCATGTAAAGGTAATGTTACTTCGTTAACGAAATGACAGCTGATTTTGAAAAGTAGTAAAACAGTCGTTTTAGTGGGCTATTGTAGTCAGTATAGCTGCTTTCTGTTTGTTTTTGAAAAAAAAGAAACAAATATTTCACCTTTCAAACAGTTAACAAAGAACTCATGGCACCAGGAAATAAATATAAAGTGGATCTGACGTAACTTCTGAATCAGTTGATTTTTCTGACCTCATTCGCCCTGTGTCTCTGCTTTTAAAAATTATTATTTACATCATATGACTTTATGATTGACAGTATTCCTTTGTACGGAAAATGTAATGTGTGTCAATTTTCCTGTATACACTAAACTGTAACTTTGAATTCTATTGTTGATATGTAAAAATTAATTTTAAATTGTTCTTCTTGCAGATGTTTTGGTTATGATGGACTTGATGAAGGCCCACCTTCCAAACCCTCCACCTTTTTCACCTGAGAGGGTTCCAGTCTGCAACTGTCAGAGGTAAGCACCAGAGAAAATACAAAGCAGTTTTTGAGACCCATTGACTTCTTCAAACTGTAATTTTATGAAAGAATATAAGAAAATATATATAAGAAAAGGGTGTTTTCTTTTTGACAGTATATTAGAGACAAGCCAATAAAATGGGGGATGAAATTATGAGTTCTTGCTGATGCTGTTAGTGGATTTACTTTGATGTTTATTTAGGTAGGATCACTGCAAATGGACCATTTGGTTTAGCTTATACTGTAGTTAGTTATGAAAGTAGTGGACAAGAGTGACCAGCCAATTAACAAGTACAATGTTTTGAGAAAGACCAATAAATATTGGATAACTCTTTTTTTTAATTTTCTGGATATTGCTATGGTACGGAGCTTACATTGAAATTTCAAGTTAGCAGAAAAAACACCCAGATGTGGAAGACCAGCTAGATTTTTTGAGAAAGACCAATAAATATTGGAAGAATTTTCTGGAATTGCTATGGTAGATGCATACATTTTATTTCAAGACTAGCAGAAAAAACACCCAGATGTGGAAGACCAGCTAGATATGGTCAGCTAGATTTTACAGAAGAACTAATCCGGAATTGGGGAACATAAGTTTGTATGATGCACTACTCGCTTCAAAGCCACCAGTTTTTTCTCGGCACACCATGGACCCCAAGTGTACAGAGACAAAAAGAAGTTGTAAGCTTTGATATCAGATTGTAAAGATTGAAAGAAAAATAAAAAGTTAAATGTAAAGTTTGTGATATTTTTTAAAAATGTTTTCATGCAGGTAGGAATTGTCTGTCAGAATACCACAAGCCTTAGTAGGAAATATATAAAGATGTGTTGAGTCTTTATTATGTCACCCTCATAACTGATTTTACTTATGTGTTAGTGATCATCAACGGGCTGATCACCCGTTGCCAGTCACTTCGATTACGGAAACAACAGCAAATGGGTTGATTTGCCGTTGCCCTAAAGACGCCACTAGGCGTGATGGGAAACAATGGCAAAGAAAACCTATCTGCTGTTGCCCTAAGACGCCACTAGGCGTAATGGCCACTGACTGCTTTGACGGTCTGTGGCTAAGGACAGAAGAAGAGAAGAAGAAGAAGTTAGTGATCATACAGTGTTACACTAGAAATATGTCTACTGAAGTCATATTTCATTATTTTGGCTAAGATGTTGCAGCTACCTAAAATAACTGTAATGTATTCAGTGGAAGATTTGAAAAGCATAGTTATGTAACATGTCAAAAATTTGCATAATTTTATTATTTAATGTTGAATTGTTTTGGAAATGTAACATATAATGCAGAAATGGTCAGACTACAATAAAATATGACTGTTGTTAATTGTTCTGATAATACTTTATTTTTTTCTTCTTTGTGAAATATCATGTTTATAATTTTTGTGTATTTTTCCTGTTGACTTTCCTTCAATTTTTTAAAACTCTTCTTCTTTCTTCTTCTTCCGTCCTTAGCCACCGACCGTCAAAGCAGTCAGTGGCCATTACGCCTAGTGGCGTCTTAGGGCAACAGCAGATAGGTTTTCTTTGCCATTATTTCCCATCACGCCTAATGGCGTCTTTAGGCAACGGCAAATCAACCCATTTGCTGTTGTTTCCGTAATCGAAGTGACTTTTTAAAACTCACATCAATATAAATTTTTAAAATATTAATTTTACATCTAAATATGGTAGTCTGTTCAGTTACAAATAATTTGATGTATAACACTCTTGGGTAGACTTCAAATTATAATGTATCAAGGAACATTAGAAGTCAGATATGTCAGAGTATGAGAAAATGATACAAAATATCAGGTCTGAAGAGAGTTAAATATGCCAAGTTTCATCTTCCTCCTGTGACTCCTTCATGGTCAGGCCCAAGACTTATGTCAATCCCCTTGTATTTCAAAAACATGCAACTGACTAGTTGTGACCAGCAGATGTGCACTTTCGCTGCTGCTATTTTGTATCATGATCAAAATTATTTCCTTTTTCCTTCCTTCCCTTTTTCACTCTTTATAGAGCATGGTGCCACCATTGCAGTTGTCCTTCCTTATACAGGATGCCTGTGCCAAAACTTTTAAAAGTGCTCTTGTAGTTACGGTTTCTGTAACAATTTGTTTTACATGGTGTGTGTGTGGGGTGGGAAGTGGGGTGGGGTGGGGGTGTTTGCCAGCTCTTTTCAAAACCTCATCTTACTCATCTCTAACACACCTGGTGAGAGCGGGGGTTTTGTTCTTTCAAAGCCTCATCAGAGGACCCCTGGCCAAATGGGGTAATTACTGTGTATAAAAACAGCCTTCTTAGCAAATAATGCCAAACTCCCACCATTGCAATTGTGAACAACCCAACCACCCACCAAAAAATTGAATGTCGTTATACTTCATTACAAAACTCTTTCCGCTCATCATCAGTGTCCAAACATCCCCAGTCCCACTAACCAGAAACAAAGGAAAGGATATAAATCAACATCTTGAACAGGGTTGAACATCGAATTAAATTCGAAGTGCACTCGTTGTACCTTGCAGCCCAATTGAAGGTTACCATCGTGTGTACTAAATGAGACATCACTTATCGTAAACATGAGAGGATATTTTTACAATTTTTACAGGACCTCTGAAGATACGATGGAATGACAGCGGAGACTAGCCGCTATGCGTGAGACACGAAAGTTTTTTATTTCAGGCGAGGTCGGCGGACATACACAAAATGACACAGACCCAGAAGTTACATGTGGGAACATAGCTGGGGAAAGGACATTACTGCGTGTAGTCAAACGACCAAAGACGGAGTGGCGTGGACCAGGGGGCTATCGGTGCTTGTATCACATTTCGAACTCTCTGTCATTCGTACGTTAGGGGTATGTGTTGGATAGTGTGGAAAGTGTTTGATCTTTGTTGACATAAAACATATAGTATATCACTATCTACGAAAGTGTACAACTCTCCTTTCGAACGCAATCTATAGATTGCAAATATAAAAGGTCTCTACTCTCATTTAGGGGCAACCAGACCAAAACCCTTTACCGTAAATGCGTTTTAAGTGAAGCAGCAAATAAGAAACAAATGCGCCTGCTGGGGGAATAAACGGACCCTAGCATCACCTCAAGTGGTAATTAAATATAAATACACCAATTCCCAGTACTCCACAAAGCGTGCCCATCAAGTCGCTCCTAACAATCCTTCCTAACTCCAAGACTTTCAACGACCGCTCGCCCACCCAACCCTCATCAACTGCCAAATAAAGTTGGTCCACCCCCCTCGGATCCTCGAGAAGGAAAAATGGTAAATGGCGAGTAAAAGTGACCAATCCAACTTGCACTGCATGCTGCTTGGGGTTATTATCCCCTCCTGTACGGAGACCCCACTCGACAGGAAATTATGAACGCTTCCCAGCACGCGAATGAAAAGACCAATCAGAACCCCCGTCCGAATGTCTTTCCACTAAAGAACCACATAATACAAACTTTAACATCTTATATAGTCCCACACAACGAATCACAACATGCTGCCCTGCAATGATTAACTTATTATATCCCGGATGTTCAGGCATCTGCTGCACTCACCCATAAAGACACGATTATGAAAATGCACGCAAAATTACACTTGACTTACAATATCAATTCTTAGTATTACTTGCATGATCTATACGAATACACCTCTCGCCTAGCAAGGTCACCATTGTTATTCATCCCTTAGGCAGATGATACGGGACCTTCGTAATGTCTAATCGTTTCTTGCTCGGACCATGGGCCTAATTAATGGTATATTAAGGTGCGATCTACAATGAGTCATTTTGGTCGTGGTGTGAGGTGACGTCAGGATTTTAGACTTTTAGTCTTTATGGAGTTAGGCCACCCCCCCGGTGTAGGGGTGAAGAAGTATGTGAGGCGTGTTACTTCCATGGTTAGTGTGAGGTAATATCTCGTAATCTCTTTTCTTATTATTTAGTATCAAAGTTTGGACTGGGGTACCTAAGTGGAGCCTTAATGGTACCATCTGGGCGACTAGGCGGGTCATAACATAACCACTACCAAAATAGTTAATTGGGCCGGAAGCTTCAGGTGCTTGCGGGTTTAATGGTGGTTAGAGGACCTTCCATCGCATATCATAGGTTAACGATAATACATATGATGACTAATTCAGAGCACCAACCCCCTCGTATCCCCTAGTCACCACCACCTCCACCCCCCCCCACACCCCCACCCACCAAACCCCCACCCCACCCCCCCCCCCCAACCCACAGCGAACACCCCACACCCCCCACCACATTAACCACCACCCCAACCACCCCCCCCCCAACCACACCCCCCACCCAACAACCCACACCCCAAACCACACACGATTCCCCCCCCAACAACACACCCCCCCCCCTACCCAACCAGTGTGCACTCAACAGTCTGGGGCACCACCCCCCACCCCCCCCCCACCCAGTTTTGGGAAGGGACCCCCCCCCACCCCCCCACCCCCCCACCCCCCCACCCCCACCCCACCCCCCCCCCACTGATTATGCCCCCCAAAACTCCAGCCAATTCCCCCCAGTACACCCCACCCCCCCCCCCCCCCCCCCCCCCCACCCACCCCCACCGGGCCCATAGCCGTTACCCCATTAAGTAGGGAAACCCCCCCCCCCACCCACCCCCCCCCCACTCCCTGAACTTTGCTGGCAACCGCCTCAGGGTAAATCTAACTCCGCTTGTCAATCCCCCCCCGTCACCTTTGTGACTCTTGCCCACTCCCCCTCTCTTGAGGACTCACCTTTATTCTTCAATTCCAAAGGACAAGGACAAGAAGAAGTCTGGAAAAATAACAACTTTTTTTCCTTCGTAACGAGCGGCGAACACCCAGACGATTGGAGGAACAACCCATCAGATACCGCAAACCGGAGGACGTAGAGCAGGACGGTATTTGATAAGCTGAAAAGAACCGTACACACACCCCAACCCACCCCATATTACATCTGACATACACACAATTCCCGAACCCAAGTTTTTTTTTTCTTTGTATAACCTTTATTTTTTTTTACGATTTTAACAAGCCAAAAGAAAGATAAGACCGTTGGGCAAAAAATATTGCAAATGAAAACCAAAAGAAAACAAAAGGATAAAGATAAATATTTTTTTTTTTTTTTTTTTTTTAAACTTTTGATGAAAGCAGGACGACAAAAACAAAACAAAGGAAAAGAACCGTGAACCACGGGAACAGGAAGGAAAAGACAGCCATCAATCACTTTATTTTATTTTTTTTTTAGCAGATCATAAAAGGAAGACGGATTAAGACGAAGAACCTGAGTAAGACATTAATTTAATTTTGTTAATAATAAAGGTTAAATGTTGTTCTTTATCAGTTTCTAAAGGGAACCTTTTTGTCCCTGCTTACAATGATGGACCCTGAAATCTTGATCTTCCAGTTTTATAAATGAAAAGATCACACCATTTTAGACAGCAATAATTTATGCGATTCCAAACTCCAGTCAAGTACTGTCCCCATTCATATGACAGAAAAAACCCATTCACAAAGACTATAGTATTACAATTTTATTCTATTAAGTTTTTTTCATTCTTTTATTTTACCTTTTTTTTTGTGTTTATTTATAATGTTTTCATTTTAACCATTGGACTGTTGTTTTTTCTTTTTAGAAGTTTTAAAAATTCAAACTTTAGTATTTTTTTATATTTTTGACAATAGAAGTTAGCATTAATTTTATCCAAATATCCTAATTATTTTTTCCATATAAGACCTTAAATGAGAAAATGTTTTTTACTTGACAAGAAGTAATGATACCTATCTGAACTTGCGGGATGTGAAAATATTTTTGGTACATATACAATATTTGTTTTTTTTGTTAACTTTTGTTTTTCAAAGATAAATATGTCACCTAATGAAGGAGTGACATCATTAACACGTATGCTGTTTGAAGGAAAGTCAACCGAAATAAATTTGTCATTCTAAACTTTTATGAATTCCAAATTTGACCTGCAAACCACATTAAGAGGACCACTGCGTAAAGATTCTTATGAGCCAAAGATGGCGTAAAGAGTTTCACCAATCGATTGTATTGCAACAATTTTTGAGAAAATATAGGGCATAGAACGTTTTTCTTGACATTTGTTCTAATGTACAAAGTGCACTAGCATGGCAGAAGAGGTTAATAATTTTGAACGGGAGATCATAGGGAAGTCTTGATGATAATTTACATTTTTAGATTGGGTTTTTTAACACTTTCTTAAAGACCTGAAACGGGTAGAGTAGGTGAAGATGAGAAATTTTATTTTTATAAGCACCAATGAATGGACCACTGACTATCATTGTGTTGAAGATTCGTTTTTTGACTGTCGAGCTCAAGTCTGTATAAACATTTGTTTATTTATTTTACTTTGACGGATCTTTTTAATTTATATATTTAACAAGGATAGGGAAACATTTGAATTGTATCTGGTGGTGGTTTTTTACAATTTTTTGTGTGGTGCCTAGCCGGGCTGTTTCCTGCTTGGGGGGTCCAACAGCATTATGCTGGGAAGTTGCTAGCGTTCGACACGTAGCGCCATGGCTGGATCCCCATTAGGGGGGGGGGGACAGCGCGATCTCCATATTAGGTAATTTGTATGTGGATGATATTTTACAACTATTTAGGGTAAGACTTAGCACCATTGGGTACTTGTAAAACTTCAGATTTCAAACCATGAAAGGACAGTAGTGGAACAGGTTAGGCATCTCGTAAGTGAATAGCAGGTCGGCTCATTTCAGAAGTTTAGCAAAGAATTTATTATTGTTGGGGGGCTACTGTTAATAATAGGACACAGTATTAAAGACAGCTCGGTCAAAACTAAATACCCAAACTATTTTCGTGCATGGTGGTTGCGCTTTTATATGAGGTTGCGAAACGTTAGTTTTTTGTTGGCGTGATTGAAAAAGGAAGTTATTTAAATAGCTTTTTGTTATTAAGGTTGGCGTTTTTTGTGTTTGCATGTTTTTTGGTGTTGGTATTGCGAATGCGGGGGTTTTAAGTGTTGTTGTTTTGGTTCTTTGCATACAGGTGGGGGGAGTCTTTGCACGTAAAATGGTTAAAAACGGGGGCGGGCGGTGGGGAGACCAAGACTACTTGCATTTATAGTGAAGGTTGACAGGTTGCATCGTTAGAGTGCAGGTCAGCAGCATGATAAAAGAGTCAGCTTCTGCCAAGTGATTTTATAAGTGGGTTTGATATGGTTTTCGTACAAACACGCCGGACATGTTCAGTTTTTTGAAAGGGTCCATGGGACGTAGCAGTGGGGTTCAAAGAAAAACTGTTTAGAAAAACTGGGGGAGGCGAGCGGGCAGAGCGAGCATGACAAAATAGTTTGGGATAAGTGCAGCCCATACAGCCGCATTGGCACGGCGCAGGACTATGTGAATACTTATTTAATATTTTGAGCAATGATAATAAGCTTCTGTGTTTTGCATCAAGAAGATGGCCCTTTAAATTTTTATTCTTGTCAAACTAAGGAAGTGGTACAAACAAAGAGCGTAAAGTGTAAGTATTGTCAAGGATTAGTGAACGTACATTGTTGGCATCCCCTGGCTATGAACCCATGTAAGTACATCCAACATCGTTTTTTCATGGAATTGTGCATTGCTGATTTTTGGGGTACGGGACGGTTACTGGGGGATGGTGAACACATTAATCCCTAGAGCGGAATTTTAGGATTTTAATAGGACTATTAGTTGGAGTGATTAAGTTGTACGGTTTTGTCTTTTCTGATGAGCATAGAAAGAGAAATAAAGTACCACCACTATTACAATGGAAGTTGTGGAGTCTATGTAGCGAAAATGGGACCCTGTAAGAACTTAAACTTGCAAGTAGATTGCGGGCAAGTGAGGCATGGGGGGCCTTTCCAATGCTCCAAATCAGGTGAAATGTGACGATGATGTATTGCAGTCCGATCATAAACTGCGGACTTTATGGAGTTACAGCACCTATACCCAGATCTGCCAGAGAGAGCTGAGGAGACACCATCTAGAAGGCGGCGAGCAAATTTGATAACGGAGGATGATTTGCAGGTAAAAGTTGACTGTAAGAAGGCGGAGGTGATTATTGGGGGGAATTAGTTTTATGTTTAGCGCCTGGCGCTACTTCGAGGAAACTATGATTTTCCAAGTAAGACAAGAAATTTAACATAGGGGAGACGCGAATATGAATTTCTCCACGACAATTTATCAGCGGTAGCGGAAGACCTAGATATGCGGAGCGTTCTCCTTGCGGGGTCCCTGTTACTGGGAGGGACCGAGGTGGGGGGTTGTATTTGCATGCTCAAGACTTAGGGAAATGGCCTATATTAAGAATATAGATGTTCCTGTTTCCATAGAGACACGATATTTGCAAGATAGATGGGGATGATCAAACATTTATCAAAACAGGGGCTTAGGCATTAGAAAAGAAGATTAACTCAATAACCAGCACTAAAAGGTTGTATTTAGTGAGCAAGCGACTAGTTTGTTAACCATGTGCAAGTAATGTGATTGAGCGGGTGCGTTCGTGTTAATGTTATCGCAGGTTAAGAATCCAGGAGTAAGACAGGTGGAACCTATGCATGATAGGAACTGGGTAAAGGTGGTTCAAGTTGTCTGCAAAATGTCAATATATCCATAATTTTCGCAATAGGGATTATGACTGCAAAAGTTGCCATTTGTGCAAAAAAGATGAAGTTAGTAATCGTGAAACCTTTAAGGCGTGGAATATTGCCTGGTGGTGTGTGTTTGCTATAATCTTCTCAGTGGTGGAACTACTAGGAAGGGAGTTTTGGGTTTGTGGGTGGAGGCGGGTATCGGAATAGTATCGGGGGGGGTTCTTAATAAATGGTGGTGTGAAGGGTTAGTAGCATGGTCAGGGGGCAAGAATTAGGGGTGTTCTGGGGGGTGCCCTGGTAGGTAAGTGATGGCAGTATGGGAGTTTGTTGGGGTGGGGTGTTGTTGTGCAAGATTTCGGGGCTCAGGTTGGATTGGGGGTGGGTTTGGATGGGGGCTAAAAGGAAAAGATTTGCGGAGTGGGGGCCGTGATGGTTGCTAATACATTATTGATAAGTAAAATGTTTATGACTCAACGTGTGGGGAGATTATACTGAAGTACGGTTGGTTAGATTGAAATGTTGAATTATTTTTGGTTTGTGGGTGATAGGACGCGGGATTTAATTTCAATTTTGTTACAAACGTGTTTTTCTGGGGCAGCACAACTTTTATTTTGCGCTTTTTTGCAATTATCGGCAGTTATTTCCGGTTAAGGTTGTAACTCGAATCTTGTTAAAATTATCGAGATTTGTTTTGATATGGATAGGCGGTGTATTTTAGTGGTTGATGGAGGCCATTGCATGGGGTGGGTTCGCCAACGCCAAGCAGAATTTGCTTGTATGGTTGTTGTTTGACCAGGACCCTGAATCACTGTACATTCGGGGTTGTTTCCTTATGCCCTAAGGGGTTGGTTTCCTAAAGCGGGGGTACTCTATGTTGTTTGGAAAGTGAAATTTGTTTGGGGGGGTTGGGGGGGGAGGGGGGGTGGGGGTTTTTTGGTTTATTGTTTTGGTGGTTGGGGGGTAGTTTGGTGTTTTTTGGGTTAGCTTTGTGGGGTTGGGGGTTTGGGTGTGGGTGGGGTGGATTGATCTAGGATTGTTGGTGGGGGGTGCTATTGGCTGGTTTTTTAGTGTTGGGGTTGGTTGGGGGGTAGGTTGTTGGGTGGGTATGTCAGGATTTGGTTGGGGTGGGGTGGGGGGTTGGTGTTTTGTTTTGTGTTTGGGTTTTGTTTGGGGGGGGGGATGGGGGGGTGGGTGGGTCAGGGGTTTGGAGGTTTTGTTTTGTGGGGGTTGTGGTGAGGGGTTGGGGGGGGGTTTGTTTTGGGGTTGGGGGTGTTTGAAAGTGGGTTGGGGAAGACGGTTGGTTGTATTTTATTGTTATCGTTTTTTAATTATGGGGGATTGAGGGTGATTTATTTTTGTTGTGACAGTTTTTGGTATTAAATTTATTAATATTTTTCATTTTACTTTATTATGTAAAAATTTTTGTATTCATTTATATATTGATTGGTCGTCTTTATTTTATTTTTTTTTTTTTAAAAACGAGCCCCGTATTCTTATATTATATTTTAAAAATCCAATCATTATGCGAAAGTCGTTTTTGATCGCCTATACGCCAAAAATAAAGATTTTTTTAAAAGGATAACTTGAGAAACAAATATTTTTTTGAAAACTCGTATTTGAGAATAGCAATTTTTTTTTAACGTCTGAAAGGGATTTATCCTATATTTTGGGTACCACTAGGGACCTCAAAAAAAAAAAATATTTTAACGATTTAAAAGGACCAGATCATATTCTTAAATGGAATATCACACCATAATAAAATTAAATTCGAGTAATACAGGACCAGAAAAAGAAATACGAAAAGAATATTTTTTAGTCTTTTAAATATGTTCTGGACCTTTAAAGGCCAAGACCCCCATAAATAAAGACCTCGTAATAGATTTGGAGTAAGGAAAAATCTGATTTTCATATAAATCTTATTTATAATAATTATCTTAATATATCTGAAATTAAAGTCGGCCGGCTTAAATTATGGTTTTAAAAATACCCTAAGAAATAAAGCTGTTAAAAAAAATTCTAGGAATTTATAAAATATAAAAATTAACTTTAAAAAGCAAATAATATAAAAATAAAATTCGAATTTTTCTTAATTTCAAAAACGTATTTTTTTACTAACAAAAAGTTAAATAAAACAATAACAAAATAAAAAAAACCCTTTATTTTTTTTCTGCAATTAAGCTTGTTTGATATACAAGAAAAAAAAAAAAAAAATAAAATACAAAAATTAAATATTAAAAAAAAATGAAAACTATTTACAAAAAACTAAAACAAAGGAGGTTTCTCACTTATAATAAAAAATAGCAAAAAACATTAAGTAATAAAATAAAAACCAAAAAAAAGTTCAAATAAAAGGGATCCCGCGGGGGCAAAATCTCAGCGGGGGAGGGTGGGGTCAAAATTGCGGGTTGGATGCTTAAAAATAATGGTTGGGGGCGGTCCTCTGGAATTACCAAAAAATACTAACCAAAACGGGGGTTGGGGGGAGGGTGGGTGGGGGGGGGGGGGGGTGGGATGGGGTGGGGGCCTAAACCTTAAAAAAATCGGGGTGGGTGGGAATGGGACTGGGGTGGGGGCAAATGGTTCAAAAAGTGTTGTAGGGGGGGGCTTAAAATAGAGGTAAAAAGGGAGGGGCGCAATAGGGGGGGGGTGGGTGGGGACAACATAATGGGCGGGTGGTGGGCTGAGGATTGCGTGAGGACCAAGGTCGGGGGGGGGTGGTCAAAGAACCGTGCAAACCTTGGGTGGGGGAGCGGGGAAACAGTCTGCAGGGGTGAAGGCAGTCGTAGGGGAGCGAGAGGGGGGGGCGGGAAGGCAAACGGTCCTAAAAAATGCTTGGTGGGGGGGGGGGGGATCGTGTGGATGGGTGGGGATATCACAGCTACAGTTTGGAAACCAGACACAACGCAACCACCGTGGGGGTTACAAGGTTGCGAATGGGCTTCGTGAGGGGGCTCGAGGGTGGGGAAATTCCCAGGGGGTAATCGTCAGGGGAGGGGGTGTGGGTGGTTTTTTAGGACCGCAAAAGGGTCGGTGTGTGGTGGGCAGTGCTCATAAATATTGTGGTAACCAGAACCAAACTGGGGGGAAGGTAAGGTAGGCGGGAAGCCAGCTGTGGGGTGAGCTGACCTACCATAATCCGTAGTTGTGCACGAATGGTCAAGAAATAGGGGCCTAAACACCGTCAGGGTGAATGTGGGGGGACATGGTTGGCCTCATGGTAGGCGTGTAACGGGTAACTTCTTAACTTCTCAGGGTGTCTTTTATAATGTAGGACTTGGGGGGGGATTCAGCTACAATAGTCTGTCACAATTAACGTGGGGGGGGGGCAGCGGTTAGGAGGTTGGGGTTAGGGGCAATTTCCATTGCTATGGGGTATTGTGTACCTGTTGGTGAAGAATACGGGGTGAGGTACTACAGGGAGTTATGTCTGGAATTAATACGGCAAAACTGGGGGTGCCTTGTAATACAATGGTGACTAATTATGAAGGATTTGGTATGGGTTTGGCCAAGGGACTCATCATGTAAAACAAATTGCTACAGAAACCACTGCATCAAGACCATATCAATGCTTGGTGCAAACTTCCTGGGAGGGGGACCAGCTGCAGTGGTGGCTTCTTGCTCCGCAGGAAGCGCAAAGGAAAATTATTATGACGTATATTTGATATGATCATCATATTACTGCAATAAGTAATTGACTCTCTATTAGACTGAGGAAACTACACGCAGGTAAAATGGTGGCACAGCTTTCACTGTTCCATGAAATGCTGCTCAACATTTCATCTGTAAACTAGATTTTGGAAACTTTATTCGTGTTTGAAATGTATAGCATAACCTAGCAATTCTCCTGAACAGAATAGTCTACTAACAAGACTCATAAGAAAAAGATAAAGGATCCCGTTACATACCCATTGAGGCATATTGTGAATATGGTGTAAGGCCCATATTTTCTTGACCATCGGCACACTAGGGGTGATGTGGTCAGCATCACGCCGGCCGCCTTAACCTTCCCAGAGTTGCTCTGGTACCCAGTTTATGAGGCTGGGTCGACCCCGGAGCGGTTTGCGGTATAAATAAAGACTCATAAGGCTAATAGAAAAAAATATATAAATTAAATCCAGCCCTTAGACCCTCCTATCTCTTGTTTTTGTCTTTCTTTTGTCTAAAGTGTTCTGCCTCACATTACTATTCCCATGCATCTCTGTGTCTATCTTTCCTTATGCACTTGCAGAATTGCCACTGTTTGACTTAGCTGGCTTTTTTTTCTTTTCATGTGTTAGTAATGACTGATCCGTTTCTATCGCCTTGATTTCATCTCAAGATCGATTATTTATTTCTGTAGTCTACTAACTACACCAACACTGATGTCATCAGCATATCATGTCCATACAGAGTTGATTAAATGAACTAGGGTGAACTTACCAATCGTCCATAAACAAGAATCGGAAGCTCACAAGTTTCACACAAGTGGATCACTTTGTCATAGATCTTTTCTCCAATTAGGCGGACCTGGAATGATAATAAGTTATTTTTAGCACAGTTTCATCTGTTGTCGACCTACGAGACATTATAGTATCATCATCATTTTCCTTTGCGCTCCTAGATCATGGAGCCACCAATACTCCTTAAAGATCATGGTGCCACCAATACTCCTTAAAGATCATGGAGCCACCAATACTCCTTGTCACAGACGAACTCAGCTGACCCTGAATCGTGGGATTCTATAGTACGACCCTTTGTAACGACCCCTTCGTATAGCACCAGAGCCCCCGAATAGTTTGATAACTCTTCATCTAACGAGAATTTATTTTCACCTGGACTCATTGCTATGAAACCGTTCCACGCAGATGGCCAACACGTTGGCTGATTAATATGTGGACAGTTTATCTACCGGTCATTCTGGTCATCGCATTGATTTAAGGAAAGATTAAATCACGCCCACGGACATCGCCCGAGCAATGATATGAAGTTATTTTCATTAACTTGGGCAGTGGGGGCGTTGCCTACTTCAAACAGAGAGAGCGGAACAGGATCAAACAGACACGGAAGTGGTTTCAGGAACGTTGAGCGGGAGAGATCAAAGCAGTAGTGGTCCCAGAAACGAGACGCAAGCTTTCCTGGCGGAATTTTCGCACCTCTATGTTAAGGCGCAAAACCGACCGCATGGGACTGAGCGAACGAAAAAGATGTCGGGGGATGCAACGAACGGGAAACGGGTAGACCAGGGACGGCAATTCCTTTCTTTATCTGTCGGTCAGATCCCCGAAATCTCCCTGAGATAAAAAAAAGCCTTGTGGCGAATGAGTCAACTTTCTCATGCCCCCCTCTATCTTTAATTCCATTTTAAGGGTATAGATCATCATCATCTCAGCCCGTAACCCGTCATGGGTCGTAGGGGTGCCATGGTGGAAGCATCAGCAGACAGGGTCCTCCACTGCTCTCTATCCTCAGCAATGCGTACAAGTGTGGAAAAAAACCGTGTCCTGCCCATTCTTTGATGTTATCAGCCCAGGATTTTCTCTGCCTTCCTCTTCTCCGTTTACCTTCGACTGTTCCCCTGAAGGATCGTTTTCGAAAGGGAGTCATGACGAGTTACATGCCCAAACCAGGCAAGCTTTCGATGTTTCACTATTGACAAAAGTGGTTCTTGGTGGCCTGCATAGGTGTTTATCTTCTCTCTAACATAGACATTTGTTTTGTGCTCTTTATAGCAAATGCGCAAAATTCTTCTATAACATTTATGCTCGAAAGCCTGAATCCTTCGCTCCGTATCTGCAGTGAGTGTCCAGCTCTCACACCCATACAAGAGAATAGATAATACAAGTGATTTGTATAATTTGATCTTCACAGGAAAACTGATGTTACTTTTCCAGATCACATTCAACCTTGTCATGGCAGCTGAGGCCATCTCAAGTCTTGTCTTGAGTTCTTTACTTGATCTTCCATCACTACATATAGTGGACCCGAGATATTTAAAGGTGTTAACTTCTTCTAACGTTTGCCCATTTAACGTAATGTTGGTCGGAACATGTTTCTTATGGCTATTCACCAATATCTTGCTTTTTTCTATATTAATTTCCATCCCATACGTTCTTGTTACTTTCTCCAGTCTAGAGGTAAGGTCTTGAAGTTCTGATTATGATCCAGCTATCAGATCAATATCATCAGCAAAACGTAGGTTGCACAGAGGTCGGCCTCCAATCGATATGGTTGATTTATAATCGTAGAGAGCCTCCTGCATAATATGTTCTAGATAAATATTAAAGAGCACTGGGGACAGGATACATCCTGCCGAACTCTACAGTTGTTTTGAAAAATTCTCCAATGTCGTTGCTTGCAAAAACAGCACTGCTTGCGTCCTTGTATAGTGCTTCAATGATATCTATGATGTTGGTATCAAAATTGAATTTTCTCATTACTTGCCATAAGCCTTCATGCCAGACTCGATCGAAGGCTTTTGTGAAATCGATGAAGTTATGGTATAAATCGTGTTGATGTTGGAGATGTTTTTCGATAAGTACTCTAATATTGAAGATTTGTTCTGAGGTACTTCTTTTTGGTCTAAAGCCAGCCTGTTCCTCTGACAAGATTTCTTCTGATTTCTGTTTTATTCTGTTCAAAAGTATCCTTAACATCACCTTACTTGGATGACTAATAAGGCTAATGGTTCTGTAGTTCTTGCACATTTTAGATTTCCTTTCTTTGGAAGCGGTATTACTAATGACTGCGTCCATTCTTTTGGCCATTTTTTTGTACTCCATATCTTCTGGCATATTGTTGTCATGATTTTTACTATATCTGGTCCTCCATATTTCAAGAGCTCTGCTGGGATATTATCCACACCCGGTGACTTCCCTCCTTTCATCGAACATATAGCCTCTTCCACTTCTTCCCGTAATATTGCTGCATTTCCGAGTTCCCTGTTTTCGCACTTAATGTTGTTTAATATGCCTAAGTCAGTGTCAAGTTTACAGTTATATAATTCTTTACAATATTTTGTCCACCTTCTCATTACAGCTGTTTTTTCATTGAGCAGAGCCCCATTGCTATCTTCTATGACAGTTACCCTGGGCTGTTGGGGGTTTTGATAGTTTTCTTAATGTGTCAAAAGCTGCCTTGCTGTTACCTTTTATTAGCCCCGTATTAATGGACTCACATTGATCAGCTACCCATTTTTCTTTGGCCTGTTTCATTTTCTTCCTAATATTTTTATTCACCATACTGTATTGCCATGCTGCTTCAGGAACCTCTTTCTTAACCTTTTTCATTTCCCGCCGTGTATCACATAACTTCAGAATGTCATCTGTAACCCATGGTTTGTTTATTTTCTTTCTTTTACCAAGTATTTCTGTTGCTGATTCAATGAAAGCCATGCTATCATTCAGTGCCAGAGATTGTTAAGATTCACTAGCTATTAGTAGAAAGTTGCTAGATTCCCATCTGAAATTGGTGGCTACAAATTGGAGTGTTTCTTTTTCTGTGCACGGTATAAGATATTTGTTAAAGTGATCAGTGGCCTAGTGCTTTCATTTTATTTCACTGGATTGTGTTTATTTTAATCTATTTAATTAAACTCATCCCAAAAGTTCCAGTGGTAAATTTAATGATATATCTATTATAACATTTCCTAAAATAATAGATGTTTAAATGTTAAAGTAACTTTTAAAGTCGCGAAGGAATTTATAATTAATAAATTTAGTTAAGTCCTATATATATATCTAGATGTGTATTTTAACCATTAGACTCGTGACGGGTTTTCTTAAATACATAATTAAATACGCGAGTGTATATATAATATAGCCTTAACGGTAAAATTTTATCCACCGCGCAGTTAAGAAAATTATTTTGATTTTTGAAGTATGATTATGAATTGTCATGGGTTTTTCTATCTTTTTTTTCCTCCAGAATGATCACCTTTGCGATCCCAGTATTATTAATCAAATCATACAGTAAGAGTTTCCATACTCCGGTTCTTAATACTTCCAGACAGTATTTGAGTGAGACATTTTTTTAAATTTAATCTTGTGGCGCGGTCCGCGTGCGGCCTAGCTTGTTCCATAATTACAATGTAAAGAAAGCCTACCCAAGAACATTTAAAATATTATCATCAAATTTAAATATTCAATCTGTGAGAATAAACTGGAAGATGAACAGTGCCAAGTACCAATAATTTATGTACGGCTCTAAATTGAGAGAAAACCGATTTACCTGACTGTGACCGAAGCCCCCCTATGTTTTTATTTTTTCCTCACACTGGATTAAAAACTTTACTTTAGTTTAACCGTCAGTGGGGCTATCATCACGCTTTGAAGGATTTATACCAGCACCTCATATTTTTCAACCCTATGTTTTTTTAAATTGTCGAAAACTGCCTCCAGTGGCCCCATCCCCATAGACGCGTTGTCTTCCTTATAATAAACCACAAAGAACTCCTTTTAGAAAACTTTCAAGGTCCGGCTGTGATAAGCGGGAATATTTTGGCTCCCCCAATGAAAAACCTCGGCATTATTCTGGGGCGGGAAGGGGACAATAGAAGGACTAGACAGTTTGTCACATGTAAAAGAGTTTTAATTACTGGAGTATATTCATGCCTATGGTTTTTTGTCTGATGCTGGGCCAATCGGTAAGTGGTTTGGGTGTATATTGAAGTTGTGGAATCCTCCACAGAAAGTGTAATGGAATGACAGGAAGATTGTATTTCTTGCAAAAACCAGTTTGTTAATTGCCTACGGG